>JAOTAZ010000007.1:151282-161962 GCA_025629785.1 Erythroxylum oxycarpum
CCCTCCCCCTAAATATTGCCGTTATGTGTTAGGTAAAAATGTAAACGCTCCAATGCTGTTGACTATACCTTACTCCTGTAATCATTTAAAGAATATTGTGTTTTACAGGCATGTGGACGCAAAGAAGAAGTGAGATATCTTCTCTGGATAAGGCTCAGTCGGGTCAGGAAAGTCACTGCTTTTTTCCAAAAGATGGAGAAGGATATACGGATCAATTACTTGTTTACCAGGATTGTGAAACTCATTGTAGTAGAACTCTACTGCACGCACACAGCCGCCTGCATCTTTTATTACTTGGCTACCACTTATCCAGAGTCTCATGAGGGTTATACGTGGATTGGAAGTTTAAAGATGGGTGATTACATGTATTCGCATTTCAGAGAGATCGATCTCTGGAAGCGGTACACAACCTCTTTATATTTTGCTATCGTCACTATGGCTACTGTCGGTAAGCTGTTTATTTAGCAACTTAAGATTTGCATGGCTAAATTATTTAACAAACTTAATGAAACAGAAAGGAGCGTTATGGCAATCATCTCATGA
Source organism: Erythroxylum oxycarpum (assembly GCA_025629785.1). NCBI lineage: Eukaryota > Viridiplantae > Streptophyta > Magnoliopsida > Malpighiales > Erythroxylaceae > Erythroxylum > Erythroxylum oxycarpum. The sequence goes on from JAOTAZ010000007.1 coordinate 151,826, forward strand.
TCACTGGCTTGAGAACATGATAAAATTATTTGAAGCAACCTATCCATAGCTTTCTAACTTTTAAGAAGGGCATCATACTTCGTTATGGATGTTTCTATGGGCCACAGGAAATCTTGATTTTAAAACTTGTTTAAAATGTTGAGAATGTTCTGTTCTAGAATGAGCATCTCTATTTTACACTGCCCTTCTTTAAAGTTTTGGTGAAGTTTATCTGATGATAGAATCAATGATAACATAGACTTTATGGGTTTAGGTTACAAGTAAAAATGGATATTGACTGGGACAAATTCCAGCCTGATAAAATTCCATATCATCACTTGCACAAGAATTGCTTGTTATGTTTTGGAGTGCCTTTGGTGCTAAGATATTTAGAGGGTTTAGCATAGAGGGCTAGAAAGGGCAGGATTTCATGTGTTTTCTTAGCCATTAAGTTGTTAATTTGTTCTGATTTTATTGAAGAAAGAAGGGAAGCATCAACCAGTATTATGGCTCTGATACTCTTTTCTTAAGTAGCCTATCAGTTGTGGGTTATCATCAATTGTTGCATTTCCAATAGCTAAAAATGGTGTCAATCTCACTTGACGATGCTAGTTGTAGGATTTGCGTTGCTATTTCTTTTGGCAGTTCTGAGATATAATCCTGCAAAGTAGCCTAATGTGAAATGGTAGCTCTAATAAGCCATATAATATGCTTCCTAACAACATTTTGCATAATTAGGATCACCTTTCTGGGGCATGATGTTTTTCATTTTGCTACTGTGGTCTGCTTGGAAGTAGTTTTTCACTGGTTGTGGCCTTCCATCATGCAGCAGACATGCTGCTAAAGTGTTCAAGGTGGTATCTTATTGTTGTATTAATGGTAAGTTTATGAAGGAGAAGATGCTAATCAGATACTAAATTTGACCCAATTGATTCAATGTCCAGTGAGATAGTTATACGAGGCCATCAAATATAAGATTTCGTTGTAGTGTTAGGTCAAGACCTAAGTACTATGCTGCCTTGAAAATATTAGATTAACTCCTTGTTATGTTTTCCTTAAAGAGTGTCAAATGAGTTGGTCGGTCTATTTTTTTCACAATTACTTTGGCATGCAACTTCTTTTTTTGTAGTTAGCTTAGCAGTCAGTTTAAGCTTTTATAGACCAGAGGAGTTGGTTTCATTCTGTATGTTCGCATTATTACTGATTGATAGTGAGATCCTTCGCCCTCGTACTCTGTATTCTTTGTTTCTGCCCTTCTGGTCTCTCTGTTTTCCCCTCAATTTCAGATTGTATCATGCAGATTCCTTTTCTCAATTTGATGTTCTCTTAGGTTGCAAGTGTTTTCTATGGCTTTGGCATTCCATTTCCCTTGCCACTTTCATTTAGTTACCTTTTCTTAATTACCATTGTCTTCATAGCCATGGTCAAGCAGTGGTGCTTCTCTTTCTAGTTCTATTTGTTTTGCAATATTTTCACATGGGCACAATGAGCGAGAACAAAGATTTGAAAAGAATATATGAAGGACATTTTAGTTCATTGGTATTAGGTCAAGAATACGGTTTATGTTGAATGTAATATGTTTCTGGTGTTATTTCTAAGAGTGTTACGCTAAATTCATTTTTTTATGATGAAGTTATGTTTGGTGTTCTTTTGTCGCTCCACTTTTCCATGCTTCAGTATGGTTGACTTTGTTAAAGAACGAACTGTTTATTGTTGTTTTCCATATTGATTTCCCAAATATATTTAGCTACTCCACCGTCTCATGGTATATTTAGGATTTCTTCTCATCTTCAGGCACCGTTTTTATTTTCTTACAGGCTATGGAGATATACATGCTGTTAATCTGAGGGAAATGATATTTGTGATGATTTATGTGTCCTTTGACATGATTCTTGGCGCGTATTTGATTGGTAACATGACGGCGTTAATTGTAAAAGGATCAAAGACCGAAAAGTTCAGAGATAAGATGACAGATGTTATCAAATATATGAATAGGAACAAACTAGGAAGGGACATCCGTAATCAGGTCAAAGGCCACTTGCGCTTACAATATGAAAGCAGTTACACTGACGCCACTGTTCTTCGAGATATCCCCATCTCTATTCGTGCAAAGGTAAACAAAGATTTCTCTCAGCTTTTTCTTGTTATTTTGCCTTACTAATTGTCCACGTTATCATCAAATGTATCTGCCTCAAAGCCCTTGTTCAAGATATCCAGTTTCTATCCGCGCAGAAGTAAAGAAAGAAATCCTTTTTCTTTTCTTATAATTGTTTGTTCTAAATTGATGTCGTCATATGGCTGTGATGCGAATTTGACCTTTTGTGGAAAGATGGAAACGATGGGGCATATTTCAAACTGAGTGGGAAAGAGTATCTTAATTACCCCCTCATTGTCTTAAATTCTTGAGTAACATTTTCTATAAATAATGCGTTCCCTGAAATATTTAGATGCAGCTGATTCTGCGTGCCTGGCCTTCCAAAACTTTACAAGATGTGTGTCTATTATCTAATTTTATATCGTGCATCTCCAAGAACCTAAGTTTACCTGAAAAAAATAGCAACCTTAGATCGATCCTTTTTCATTAAACAATCCAACTGAAGCTACCACCTGTGAATACTTTGAGAGAGCTAGTACTTGCTTCTTCTGGAATTTAAACTTTCGTCCATTCTCAAAGGAAAGCAATACGTTTTCATGCCCTCGTAATCTGTTTAATCCTTACCAGCTTCTTTGGGCAGTATAGCTGTCTCCTAGGATCTTCTCCAGTATGCCTTTGAGGGAAGGGCAACAATAATGAGGAATGAGTATGTAGAAGTTCTGGTAGATTGATAGTAATAGCATGCAGCAAGAGCCACATCCTAAAACTTTTCATTTGCTGAAACTCAATGGAACCAGTAAATGGAAGTCAGCGAAATGACGTCTTCCAATTATTTTCAAATTCTGATGAATTGCCGGACTAAATGTCAGAAAGGCAGTCATAAAATTCAACATTCGACAATTCATGCTCTCTAGCAAAACTCTTGCTGCTGAGCAGGTTGTTTGAAGTTTCAGCTAACCTTTGTGATGCTTTCCCGATGAATCTGAAAGTTATATTTCTTTTCCTGAAACGATGTCATAAGTCATTTGTGATTAACTTTCATTTGCAATGCATGTGTTGTGTTCCTTTCTTTGGTTGCATGCATTGTTCCCATGATTTTCAGGCTTATCATAAAGGAATGATTTCTTTTGCAGATCTCTCAGAATCTGTACTTGCCATACATTAAAAAGGTCCCGTTGTTTAAGGCATGCTCTTCAGAGTTCATCAATCAAATTGTAAGTATTCAACAATATACTCTTCATGTTATTTCTCATTGACAGTGTAGTAACTGAATAACTGAAATTTCTATTTTAGATTTCTGGTGCACAAAGATTATTCAGAATCATTTGATATTCCGTGTCATGTTGCTAGATTAACTCATCAAATTGAAAGTTAGTGGAAGGCTTTCTTGGCTGGCTTTATGTATGTGTCTCCGGGTTCGTGAGTGTTTGTGTGCGGTTGTGTGTATGTGTGTGTGTGTGTGTGAGAGAGAGAGAGAGAGTAAATCGATTCTCTCTTTATGCCTTCTGTTTGTTGCTCAATTGTCACAGCATTGCATCTATGCTAGGCTCATCTTTATTTTACTCTTTGGCCTTTCAGGTTATCAGGCTCCATGAGGAATTTTTTCTCCCAGGAGAAGTGATTATGGAGCAGGGACATGTTGTAGACCAAATTTATTTTGTCTGTCACGGCTTATTGGTATGATATATGGTTCAGTTGGTGAATTACTACAATGCTTATCATGTAGTTTCTTGTATTACACAATTACATCATATTCCTTTCAACCTGAATGTATTCTTGTGAAATTCTTCTCTACATTTAACTCCCATTTTTCTTTGGATTGGCATTCTAAAATTTTGGAATTCAAAGTTTTGAGTTTATATTGTTATTTAGATGCACCAAATACATTGTACATGTTTGCCGGCGGATTATTTGAATATTAAATTAGTTCCATCTCTAGTAAATGTAGGCATGCACTTGGAAAATGCATAGATATACTTAAATTTGCAGCACTGTGCATTGATTTTACATTTTTGTGCCAAATTTTGTTAGCAATTTTTGGTTCTGTTTCAGGAAGCAGTTGGATCTGGGGAAGATGGAGAAGAAGAGACTGTCTCTCTTTTGCATCCTAACAGCTCCTTTGGAGAAATTTCTGTCCTATGCAACATTCCTCAGCCTTATGCAGTTCAAGTTCGTGAACTAAGCAGGCTTCTGCGGCTTGATAAACAATCTTTCTCTAATGTACTTGACATATACTTTTATGATGGGCGTAAAATCTTGAACAACCTTTTAGAGGTAATTTAAGCCAGTATGATATCCATGTCTTGCCAACTTAATTTCTAGTATATTCTTCTTTATTTTTACCTCGTCAATGCAGAATTACATATCAGGAAATTTATGTGGTCAGTCAACAAATGTATTAATGATTCAAATCATTAAATAAAGGGTTCGTTTATATTTCAAACAAGTTATCCAAGTTAGAAACTTTTGCAGGGAAAAGAAATATTTCTTCGAGATAAGCAACTGGAATCAGATATCACATTTCATATTGGTAAGCAAGAAGGTGAACTGGCTTTGAAGGTGAATAATGCGGCTTATAACGGAGACCTTTATCAGTTGAAAGGTTATGTTAGAGCCGGAGCTGATCCCAACAGAACGGATTATGATGGGAGATCACCACTGGTAAGGTCTATGTGGTTTAGTTTTATACATTTTTCCTCCTGTACCTGTTTCTCTACAAGATGAATAATACATTCTAAAGTTCCCAAAGAGGAAAACATAACATATATATTATCTTAACTTGTGTGGAGCTCCAATAGCAACCAGATGATAATGAGCTTCTAGGCAATAACTCCACGGGGCCCTCTCTCCTTGAATTTATTAATCCTTCTTTCCTTCCTTGTAATAATAGAACTAAGCCACTAGTGCACGCTCCTCTGAATGTTGGTCAAACATGGATATTACATTTTAGTTTAGGTTAAATCTGTAGAATCGCTCCTATGATCTAGGGCTAATATGCATCTTGACTTGGGGCGTGCAGAAAGGCATTCTCTTCTCAATCTACTTTTTTCCCCCTCCTTTCTCTGCTTCATTCCCTTTTTCTTAGGTCTATGTTTCTTAATAGGAATGGTAGAGATGCTTTGAATGACAATGATCAAAACCCAACTACTAAACTTGACTTTTACGTCTCTGATATTTTGGCGTATTGCTGCTAAAGGGCCGTTTGTAGTTGGACATTCTACTCGCAATATGTAAACTCGTGGAAGCAATATTTGTACTTTGCTCATACTTCTGCCAATCTCTGCTAAATTAGAAAGAGTAAGAATCACTGCTGTATCTGACGAAGGTTTTTTCATTGATCAGCATCTAGCTGCATCCAGAGGTTACGAAGACTTTGTACTTTTCCTTCTACAGGAGCAAGTTGACATTAATATCAAAGGTAATCTCTTTCTAATAATTTTCTTTCCTGAAGCAGTGATTAAAATTATTAATCATTTGCATCATAATGAAACTATTATAGATAAATTTGGAAACACGCCATTACTCGAAGCGATCAAGAATGGACATGATCGAGTTGCATCTTTACTTGTTAAAGAAGGAGCATCCTTGAATATAGATAATGCTGGAAATTTGCTATGTACCGCTGTTGCTAAGGGAGATTCAGATTTTGTCAAAAGACTTTTGACAAATGGCATTGATCCAAATGCAAAGGACTACGATCACCGTACTCCACTTCATATAGCTGCCTCAGAGGGGTTGCACATGATGGCAGAGTCGTTATTAGAAGCTGGAGCTACTGTTTTCTCCAAAGACAGGTAAGCAACAGTAATAATTTTGTCCGTTTTGACTGGACATCGGAGAATCATGCCTGCATTAAGCAACAATTCTCCTGGTATATTAATCGAGTAATTTTCAGGCATACCAAGATATGGTGGAATGAGTTTGGCTAAGAGTTAGCTTATCCTCAGCTTAGGTGAATGCAAGCCTAGTCATTAAGCCTAATTAGGAAGAATTGGAGGATGTTTAACTTTGTATTATGTTAATGCTATTCAGAAATTTTCCTGCAAAGAAACTGATGCTTGCCTAACTTTACCGTGTAGGTGGGGAAACACTCCACTTGATGATGGTCGAATATGCGGTAACAAGAAATTGATGAGGCTGCTCGAAGATGCCAAATTGACTCAGTTATCTGAATTGCCTCAAGTCTCTCAAGAGTTGAGAGGTATCGTCAAGATTCATCAAATTTCTACCATGAATTACAACTTTTCAATGCATATGGAGTTTGGATTAGTATTTGTAGTTATCTAAAACCTGAGAAAATTTTGTGGAGAATTTTAAACAACTGTTATGTTATTAATCCTTTGAGCTTGCATAAAAGGATTAATGTAACTGGAACATATTCTATATTATTAACCGGAACATATGTTGCCAGTTACAGAAAAGAACCGTAGAAGAAAATGCACCGTCTTCCCCTTTCATCCAAGGGCCACAGAAGAACATAGAAGGACCGGAATAGTGTTGTGGGTGCCTCCTACCATGGAAGAACTTGTAGAAGCAGCAAAAGAGAAGCTAGAATTGCCAGGTTATTCCTGTATGCTATCAGAAGATGCAGGTAAAATTCTTGATATAGAGATGATCGACGATAATCAGAAGCTATATTTAGTGAGCGACTGATTCTGAAACACGCTAGAACTAGTTGCATACTTTCACTCTCTCGTTGTACAGTTCTGTATCATATTTTGTAGCTCTGGAAGCATTTCCATAGAGCGAGGTAATTATTAGGTTTGTTCTTATATGCATGGGGAAATTTGGAGTGGCCCTTAATTTTGATTTGCAGGAGAGTGTAGTATCTTATGACGGTCTTCTGTTTTAGATCGAATCTATGAAACGAAGTTTAAGATTAAGGGGAGTCTTCGTTTATTATTGATTTTCAACCCACTGCGGAAATTAGACAAGAATTGTTATAGAAAAACCCTTGAATCTCAAAACATATAAATAATTGCTCCCTTCCCCTTCCTCTGATTGTACTTAATATTGCAGTTTTTACGATTCTAACGGAGACAATTTCACCAATATTAAGTTGTCCCCATGTTCCGTTGGGACTTGTAGAACGAGCCATTTGTTAAGAAGAGCACGGACCAAGAATGTGATTATTGGTTGGTATGGATGATGAAATAAAATCATTCTTTCATTTAAACAGTCCATGACGAAACTTCATTACATTTCTTGTTCATGTCATATTTATATTGTGAATTCGGCTGAGAATCGCATTACGACTTTGTGAGGACATAGAATGCCAAATCGAATCATCTCTTTAGCCAATTCGTCTGGATTGGATGGTTTTGTTGTTTTCATATTACAGTTCTGTTTTAGGGTTTCAAATAGAGTTCCAAATATCAACATACATAGAGGAGAGGATTAGTTTACTAGGTCTTAGGACTGGAGTATGTTGTCCAACTATACTTTGATGTCTAAGAGTTCTTGCCAGAACAAAGGAGTTGAAAACATTCGCAATATTGATTCGAAACGGAATAATAACCAAGACAACAGATTAGTACAATTACAAGTCAAAATAAATAAAAAGCATACGTAGAGGCTGCAATCGACGCTCCTGGGTGTCACTATTGTGAAAATTAGAGTTGAAGGGAGTCGGAATTTATTAAGTCTATGTAGCCTTAAGACATCCAATAGCATGCTCACACAATATCAAGTTAATACTAGTATAAACACACACACATGCAATGCAAGATAAATCGTGGACAAGGAATGTCTGTAAGACCCTAATCTCTAAGGATAAATCATCATAATACTATACCTCGAATGACTGCAAGGAACTAAGCATTACTAACGGTCCAACTATATACCTATGCTCATATAGCCATAACACTCTTAGATCAACTATCACTCAATACGTCCAAAGTCACAATAACATTAATAATATAAATATCAAACAAGGACTTGACTAAGAGCTAAGCATTAACCAGGATTGATTTGTATCATATCACAATCATCTCTCATAATTAAACTAGTGCACATTTGGTCCTAATTTATATCCATCAGGTGGCACATCCTATAGATTTTTCCTTTTCCATAGTCACAATCAAACACTTTAACACACAATCTAAATATCAATCATGTAATTTCACAAAACAAACACTCGATCATATGAGGACTATCGTATATCTAAATATATATCATATCATATCCACGTACTTAAGGATAGGGGGCATCTATCATGGCTTAACAAATCATGATTCATATCAGTATAGAACCATATTCAATAGCTAGTGTGGATTCAATATCAGTAGATATGTAGATATATAGATATGAACTTACCCTATTAATGTAATTGTCTGTCTAGACCTTATGATGTGGCTCTACCTCCTAATGTATCTATATTTTTGTTAATCAATAGTGATAAAAATGGTGACTAACAATAAGACCATAGGGACTTTGCTCCTAATGTTGAGAGAAGTCTAGTAGTGGTGGTGGTAGTCTGTAACACTCACCAGAGGCAACAGATCAAAGATTTTATTTTTTAAAAAAATTTCTTCTCAATTTTTGTAATGATTTCATCTAACGGGCTCGAAGAGATAAGTTGATTGGTATATACAGTTGACCATCTAGAGTTGATGGCAATGAAGAATAGATGAAGAGGATGGTTATATATATAATATTTTTTTCCACCCCCTTCATTTCTATTTTTCATTTTCACCCCTAAAGATTACTAGACAAAACCATTGTCTCCCTATATAAGGGAGGGTATTACAATCTCTCCTCCTTACTAAAAAAAAATTCCTTGAATTTTACAACAATGTTTTATTAAGGATGGATATAAATCTCGCATCTCTCGCATTGTCTCCTGATATCTCCTAGACATTACTTTTTCACCACATCACCTTAACCATGGTAATTTACTTTAACTAGTCCATTTAAGAATCTAAAATGGCTATTGGCTCCTATGTAGGTCAACTTCTCATTCACCTCCAAACTTTACAACTGGAGTACATGAGAAGGATCAGAAATGTACTTGCGAACCATAGAAATGTGAAATGTTGCGTAGACTTGAGATATATCCGGAGATAACACCAATCAAATGCCATGTTTCTAACTCTTTCTGTTATCTTGTAAAGTATAATATATCTTAGAGAAAGTTTTCCTTTCTTTCTGATCCTCATCACACCCTCCATCAGAGTTGCCTTTATAACTATGAAATCCCTAACTTAAAATTTCACCTCACTCTTTTACCTATTGAATGATATCTCTAGTCTCTACTTGATCAATGAAATGTTCTTTAATGTGTTCTTAATTAGTTCTAGGCCCTTTAATTGCCTCTTACCTACCTACAACACATCGATCCTATTGATCTTAAAATCTATGTGACATCCTTCTAGAACTTTATACATAAACTTTTGAATCTTAGGGTCTTGGCCTAAGGCAACCTGGATCTTATCCAATAATACTAACCACACTCGGATGCTTACTAGTAGTACTCTTAAACATGAAATCTGAAACTGAGTGCCTTGATTTATAAAATCATGTATCTCTTTGGTTAAAGCTCTCTTTTCAACTATAGTATATGCCGAACTACCTAAGGACTGCCTACTTAGTGCATTTGCTATATTATTTGCCTTCCCCATATGATACTAAATCGTGTAGCCATAATCTTTTAGTACTTCCATCTATCTTCTTTGCCTAAGTTTTATGTCCTTTTACTAAAATATATATTTTAAGCTTTTGTAATCTATATAAATTTCAGACATCTCATCATATAGATAATGTCTCTAAATATTTAAGGCAAAGGTCACTGGTTCCATTTCTAAATCATAAGTAGGGTACTTTTACTCATGTTTTTCCAACTGCTTAAAAGCATAAAGAATCACCTACCATTTTGGATCAACATGTAACTTAGACCAAATCTTGAAGCATCACAATATAGTTGAAATCCTCCACCTTCAGTAGCTAAAGCCAAGACTAGAGCTATAGTTAATGATAAGTGCTTGATTGACTATATATTTACTCACTGATACTTAGGGAATAATGTTATGTTGTGCTTAAGATACTTATTTTGGTTTATATTTTCA
>JAOTAZ010000007.1:162062-172631 GCA_025629785.1 Erythroxylum oxycarpum
TCAAACACTTTAACACACAATCTAAATATCAATCATGTAATTTCACAAAACAAACACTCGATCATATGAGGACTATCATATATCTAAATATATATCATATCATGTCATATCATATCCACGTACTTAAGGATAGGGCATCTATCATGGCTTAACAAATCATGATTCATATCAGTATAGAACCGTATTCAATAGCTAGTGTGGATTCAATATTAGTAGATATATAGATGTATAGATATGAACTTACCCTATTAATGTGCTTGTCTGTCTAGACCTTATGATGTGGCTCTCCCTCCTAATATATCTCTATTTTCGTTAATCAATAGTGATGCAAATGGTGACTAACAATAAGACCATAGGGACTTTACTCCTAACGTTGAGCGAAGTCCAGTAGTGGTGATGGTAGTCTGTAACACTCACCAGAGGCAACAGATCAAAGATTTTATTTTTTTAAAATTTTCTTCTCAATTTTTGTAATGATTTCATCTAACAGGCTCGAAGAGATAAGTTGATTGGTATATATAGTTGGCCATCTAGAGTCGATGGCAATGAAGAATAGATTAAGAGGATGGTTATATATATAATATTTTTTTCCACCCCCTTCATTTCTATTTTTCATTTTCACCCCTAAAGGTTACTAGACAAAACCATCCTCTTCCTATATAAGGGAGGGTATTACAATCTCTCCTCCTTACTAAAAAAAATTCCTCGAATTTTACAGCAATGTTCTATTGAGGATGGATATAACTCTTGCATCTCTCGCATTGTCTCCTAATATCTCCTAGACATTACTTTTTCACCACATCACCTTAACCATGGTAATTTACTTTAACTAGTCCATTTAAGAATCTAAAATGGCTATTGGCTCCTATGTAGGTCAAGTTCTCATTCACCTCCAAATTCTACAATTGGAGTACATGAGAAGGATCAGAAATGTACTTGCAAACCATAGAAATGTGAAATGTTGCGTAGACTTGCGATATATCTAGAGATAACACCAATCAAATGTCACGTTTCCAACTCTCTCTATTATCTTGTAAAGTATAATATATCTTAGAGAAAGTTTTCCTTTCTTTCCAATCCTCATCACACCCTCCATCAGAGTTACCTTTATAACTACGAAATCCCTAACTTAAAATTTCACCTCACTCTTCTACCTATTGAACGATATCTCAAGTCTCTACTTGATCAATGAAATGTTCTTTAATGTGATCTTAATTAGTTCTAGGCCCTCTAATTGCCTCTTACCTACCTAAAACACATAGATCCTATTGATCTTAAAATCCATGTGACGTCCTTCTAGAGCTTTATACATAAACTTTTGAATCTTATGGTCTTGGCCTTAGGCAACCTGGATCTTATCCAATAATACTGACCATACTCGGATGCTTACTAGTAGTACTCTTAAATATGAAATCTGAAACTAAATGCCTTCATTTATAAAATCATGTATCTCCTTGGTTAAAGCTCTCTTTTCAACTATAGTATATGCCAAACTACCCAAGGACTTCCTACTCAGTGCATTTGCTATATTATTTGCCTTCCCCATATGTTACTAAATTGTGTAGCCATAATCTTTTAGTAGTTCCATCTATCTTCTTTGCCTCAGATTTAAGTCCTTTTACTAAAATATATATTTTTAAGCTTTTGTGATCTATGTAAATTTAAGACATCTCATCAATATAGATAATGTCTCTAAATATTTAAGGAAAAGGTCACTGGTTCCATCTCTAAATCATGAGTAGGGTAATTTTGTTCATGTTTTTCCAATTGCTTAGAAACATAAACAATCACCTACCATTTTGGATCAACATGTAACTTATACCAAATCTCGAAGCATCACAATATAATTGAAATCCTCCACCTTCAGTAGCTAAAGCCAAGACTAGAGCTATAGTTAATGATAAGTGCTTGATTCACTATATATTTACTCACTGATACTTAGGGAATAATGTTATGTTGTGCTTAAGATACTTATTTTGGTTTATATTTTCATTTTAGGTACAAGTTGGAGAAATAAGAACCAAACTGAGCTAAAACATATCCTAGGATTTGTCCTATTGATGTTCAATCTTATTTGCTTTTGTCGAATAAGAAGAAGATGAATTAGGTTGAATATGGGATAAAGAATGAAAGAAATGAAGTTATTGTAACCTACACAATCGTGTATGAGACTCTGTGACTCACTAGAAGTGTATAGGAGCGCGAAGATGCAGTTTCAACCTCTCTTGCAACCTCGATAACCGTGTGTAGACTTACACAACTATGTAAGTGAGCTACACAGTCATGTAAGTGGCCATGTAACTCAGTAAGATCAAGTAAATTCACAAATTTGGAGAAAAGTGAGACACATGATTACCTAAATGCTCACGTACTTAACTGTATGTATAAATGATTTGAACACTTCAAATGGATCATTTATGTATGAACTCATTTCCAGAATCTAAATTGCATACATAATTATTGTGACTCTAATTCACTTGCGATAAACTAATACTTATGCATCATTAGGGATATCATAACATAGATAAAATGACCGGAGCTTATGTGATTGTTGCTTAGATTAACATATTTTCCTATTACATAATATGATTATCACACTTAGAGAGCATGTTATAGGTTATCTGATAGCTAGACCTAATTAAAGAGCTTGTTTTAATTATATACAACCTAAGAAAAAATTGAGGATATTAGAGTTTGTTGATAATCTATGGTTAATAATTTCAAGGAGGGATTTAAGAACAATATGACGATTGATTGTTTAATAAAATAAGCAATTTTTAATTAAAAATTTTGTATAACTAATTTAGTAATAAAAACATGTGTTTAAATAAATTTGTTGTCTTTTATTATTTTTATAATATATTTATATGAGAATTTAATGAACATATATTCTTTTTCTGAATTGTTAATTGGGTTAAATATAATGAGCATGCAGGCGTATAACAATAACTTCCACTTTAGCATCGGTATGACACCATATGAGGGATTATATGGCAGGCAGTTGATAGTTGTAGATTGTATAATGTTTTAGCTGGTGGTTTAGTATGTATTTAGTGGTCATGTTGAATGTTTACTATATGTTTAGGTTAGAATTTTGTTATTTAGTTAAATATTTGTGTTTTGAGTGTTTTGTGGGTTAAAGCACCCTATTGAGCTTTAATTTTATGTGTTTGAGGTGACTTGATGTGTTGCTAGTGTTTTAGTGAAAATATTAAGGAATAGAGGTGATTTGGAGGAAGTCCTAAGCCGAACCCAGGGCCACGGTCATGGCCAATAAGTTACGATTGTGATAGAACTAGGAGAGATTAGCCACAATTGTGACAACAGGTGAAACAATGTGCCATGATTGTAGCACTATAGGCCACAATCATGGCTTGTGCGTAGATAGATACGAACAACCTTTCAAACTTAAGTTTTCGAGGGACTTTTCGGAACTTTCAGACTCAAAAAAAGCCTTAGGGTTGCTCGTAACAAGCATACTATAAATAGGAAAGAGATGAAACCCTAAAGCAACTCTACATTTTGCCACATTTGGAAGACTCTAAGAGAGAGGAGGAAGAAGAGAGAAGAGGAAAAGGAGGAGAGAGAAAGCAGGTCTTCGTAGCTGTTGCCTTTCCTGAGTCGTCCGATCCCTTCTAAGTGATCATTTCTTTTCATCTTTATATTCTTTTACTTTGAATATTAAGAAGAATATGAGTTTTGGATTATTGATGATGTTAACTTTTCTTTATGGATTTTGAATTGATTCAACATTAATCTAGTTATCTTTCGTGTTGATTGATCGGGGTTGTGATTAATTGCGGTGTTTGCATGTTTCGGTAATAAACTAAGATGGTGAACCGAATAAAAATGATTGAGTTGGATTAGTAAGAGTTAAGCAGTTGGATTAGTGAGAGTTAAGCGACTAAATAGACCATATGATTAATCAAATTGATAATTGATACAGAGAGAAATCCCGAGTGAGGACCTAGTTGTTCATTAGAACACTGTAAAACTAATTAGGTTGTGGGTTCATCGTTAATTGAGAGATTACATTTTTAATTACTCGACTTAATTAGGGATTATCAATTAGGACTTAGTGATTATAAATCGAGAGAGAATAATTCACCCCTCGATGGTCTAGATTTGACACCATATTAACATATAAGTGACTATATTAGAATTGATGATATGATAAATCCCTTCCTTTATAAGTGGTTAATTCTCTTGGTTGATTTTCAATTGTGACTTTTGTATTGCTCAACTTTAAATTCATTGTGTGTTACTTTTACAAGTTAATTTTCTCATAATCATATTTTTGTGTTTACTTTTCCATTTTATTTTTATTTTATTAATTTTTCTAAGCCATAGAGAATTTAGGATTAGATTAGTTCACACCTCTTCATGGGATTGATCTCTCTTTTATTACAATTCACTACCCGTGCACTTGTGGTAGTTGAGGGTTTTAATTAGATTAAAACTTAACAATTCAACAAGTTTTTGGCGCCGTTGTTAAGGAGGCATAAGATTATTTTAATTCTTTTAGTATAAGAAATTTGCACCATGTCTTGTAATTTTGGTACCCAATCACAAGAAATATAAAAATTAAAAATTAAGAAAAGGAAGAGAAAGAAGTTTAGGTGCAAAGTAGATGACACATCAATTTGGACATCACAAGGCAACTATAAGGAGTCCAAAAAGTTAAATGATGGAGGAAATATATTATAGGAAGCAAAGGACCCTTGCAGCCTTCAATGAGGCATAATTTGGTTAGGGAAGTCATCATTCTTATTAGAATATGTACAATTTATGGTAGTAAAATCACTCAGATTTTTGTTAGTCTAACAATGTAAGTATTCACTTGGGACATCAAAACCTCTTAAGATTTCAGCAAGAATAGTCCAGTTCATGGGATTCTAAATCGGACAAGATCATAGATAAGCTTATAAACATGGAAGAGGCCTAGAAGAGACTAGAAGAGAAGCTTAAGCAAGTAACGATATATCATGCCTCTTCTATTCACAACCTAAAGGTTTAAATGGGCTAGCTTTCTAGGGAGTTTTGTAAGAGAAGTGTGGAAAATTGTCTGCGTAATATGAATGTAAATTCAATAGAGGATTGTAAGACTATCACACTTACGAGTGAGAAAGAGCTAGGAGAATCAACGGATAAACAAGCTGAACCTTGTAGAAGACCAAGAGAAGCATAAAAATGATGAAGAAAAGAATGAGGACTCTCTATACATTCCTCCTCCACCTTATACGCCAAAATTACCATTTCTACAAAGACTTCAAAAGAACAAGTTAGATGCCCAATTTGCAAAGATTAGAGAAAAGTTGAAGAAATTGAAAATTACCTTGCCATTTGTGGAAGCTTTGAAGATCATACTCACGTATGCAACATTTCTCAAAGACATTCTCAAACAAGCAAACTTTGAGCGATAATCAAATTATAGCCCTAACGGAAACCTCTAGCTCCTTAATTACCAACTATATGCCTTTACAATTAACAGATCCAAGGACTTTTAGAATATCTTGTGAAGTTGGTAACTTAACAATTTCAAAATGTTTATGTGTCTTAGGTACAAATATTATGCCTTTGTCAATTTTTAGGAGATAAAGGATAGGAGATATGAAACCAACTTCTTTCCTTATTCAGTTGGCAAACCAATTAATGAAGAAATCGTGAGGGTTGGTGGAGGATGTACCTATAAAAGTGGACAAGCCTATCATCCTTTTGGATTTTATCTTGCTAGATTTTGAAGATGATCAAAATTGTTCGATTTGATAAACAATTTTTTACTATATTATATTATAAACTTTTATTCCAAACAACATTTTACTATATTATATTATGAACCCTTCTATACTTTTTAAACAACAATTTTCTAATATTACATCAATTTATATTCCATGTCATTGTAAAATCATTTCATTCTAATAAAAATTTTACATTTAACCAAACATAGTCTTAGTGTTGTTGTATAGCTACTCTTTTCTCATAACTTACACTTTAGCTCCTAATTTTTTAAGAAATTTTTTATTTTCTTAAAAGAATGGTTCCGTTTGAAAATAAAATGCTTCATTAATGAACCAAGCTTGATCAATATAACATGTAGTTATAATTTTAAAAGTTGCAATTTAGGCGCTTCTTGAAATTTTATTTCTTAAGAAACGGCACTACTTCAAGACTGAAAATGGCGACAATAAGTTGTGATACAGAGGTCGATTCCTTGCTCTCAAGTTTCGATCAGATATACGAGGTTACCTTCTTTATTTCCTTCAGGTTAATGGGTTTGCTGGTGATGGAATTCGCTGAAATGAATATGAGTTATGGTTTGCAGGATTTCAAGAATGGTACGAGGGAAATGCAAGTGGTTAAAGCCAATTTATATGCGGAAATCAAGAAGAGAGAGGCTCTTGAGCTCATCTCCAATTCCCTCAAACAAGGTTTTTTCTCTTTCACTCCTTTCACTTCCATAAAATAAGCCCAACATTTTGCTCTGTTTGATCAAATACACGACCTCCATGAAGCATCCAATACGTGACTGTTATAACCAGCTTAATTCAATGTCATGCACAATTTTCCAAGGAAAAAAAAAACTAATTTGCGTAAGTGTTCTCTGTTTCTTTCTTCCTTTTTTTTTTCTTTCCAATTTTACAGTTCTCAAACTTAGAAGTGTAAATTTTTGTCTCTTGTGTGACGTTGCAGAAAATGCAAGATTGACAAAACTTTACGGAGAGTCTTTAAATAATCTAGCGGAGCAGGTTTGTACTACTTTTGTTGTTTCTCTTGAAAGAATCCATCCTTTCTTTCATCTGCAGATCTGAAGCAGAGTCGAGAAGCCATCGAAAGGATTGAGTTCATGATGAAGCTTCTATCAGCATATCCTCAACTTTGGTACTGTTTAACCTGATATATTGAGTTTATGATATTCAGCTTGAACGACGTACCAAATGCTCAAGCCTGAAGGAGGAGCTAGAAAGAATCAGAAACGAACAGTTCAGCAAAGAGAAAGTAAGTGAAAGTACATTTTGTGAAATAGTAGCTGTGGAGCTATACTTGATCAAAATACATGGTTAAATAAGTTCTCTCTTGACACTTGAGTAGACTGTAGAACAGGAAGTTCCATTTATTATGGAAAAATGGTCTTTTAAGAACCTTTCAGGTGCTTGTAATTTGTAATGTAAATGATTCGTATACTACAAGCATTGTCTGTTTGCCCGTCTTGCTTTCTACTACTAAAATCTATAATCAGGAGCACAGAGATGCATTGGAATTTTTGAAGCAAGAATATACAATCAAGATTGCCGAACTCGAGTCCCAAATTAGGTGATTTAATCTTCCATTACATTATGTCGCTTAATGTGCTCCACGCTTTTGGGGGTGATGATTTGTTCACTACCTTAGAGGCTTTCTACTTGAGAAGGCAGCCGATGAGGCAACCATAAGTCATCTCCGTCATGATTTGTCTGCACAAAAGACATTTTCGCAAAGTTTGGCAAAGAGGTTGGAGCAAGTCTCCTATGAGATGGAATCAAAATGTGAGGTTCAAATATTTGAAACTTTGGATCTTTTCAGTAAAATGCAGTGTGTCTAATCATTTTGAAGTTTATTGGCAACTGGTGACAGTTATTGTAGAGATTCAAGATTTAAAGGACTGCCTCCTGGTTGAGCAGGAAGAGAAAAATGAGTTCGGTAAAAAACTCTGCAGTTTGGAAAAGGAGTGTGAGTAAAAAAAATACTTCAATTTTTCCTCGCATTGTAGGTGATCTTTAGTCATCGATAATGCACATTTTACACAGTCAGGGATTTCACTGTTTGTATGGCATACAGTTAACGGTCTCTCTGATATGATCCCTACTAAGTTTGTAAGAGACCTGCTTATCTCCTGTTTTATATCTTTCCTTTGATGTGTCGCAGTGTTGGTCAGCAAAACAAAGTTGGTCGAACAGCAGCAGGACCTGATTGCAGATCGGCTTGTTGAGACACTAAAGCAAAAAATTATGAACTTGAGAAAGGAAAATGAGGTTCTAAAACGGAAACTTTCTCATTCAGAAAAGGGCTAGATGATGCTATGCAAAAACCCTTGAGCATCGGTTGCATGGTTTTTGTGGCAAAATAGCGTGCATATGCACAATACCAGTACTAAAGCATCCAATTCCTAGACTTACGATTCTCGACTATTCATTTTGATTCAGTTCATGTTCTATGCAGAGTGTTTTTACACCAGTTTTGCAACTTATGCTTTCATAAAAAAATCTTTGAACTAATACTCAAATATCTTTTTGGAATTTGCTGGAAATTGTAATGATAATAATATTGCTTAAAATAAAGAGGAATAAAGCATAAAAATACCTTTTTGATGTCAAAAATTAGTTACTAAGATTTTGATGGATTATCTTATAGTTGCTCATGTGCTTGTATTTCACTCACAATTTAGGATAGCTACTATTACCTTATGGTTATACCTTTCAACGCTTCAAATTTTTAGGAGATGATAACTCGCGAAGGAGTTTTTTTTTTAAAAAGAGAGATAGATAAATAATTTTTTCTTCGTTGTTGAGAAAAATTAAGAAATAGTCCTTTTAGGCACTTGGTATACCATAAATGCCATGAATGAGTCTTAAGGCTTAGAATTAAAACAAAATTCCTAGAGTAAGTCTTAGAGTTTGGGATTAAAATGAAATGGAGCCTAGAAGTGAGTACTGATGCTTAAGAATAAAATGAAATGGAATATTTAGAATGGATTGAAGGCTCTAAAATTAAAATAAAATATCTAGAATTGAGTCTTAGGGTTTGAAATGAAATTGATATGCTTAAAGAAGGCTAAATGCTTTAAATGGAGAAAATTTCTAGAATTGTTTCTAAGAATTTAAAATAAAGAAAATGCCCAAGCTGTGTCTTAGGACTTGAAATGAAATTAATATAAGGGACTAAAAAATGTGTCTAGATTATGTAACTAGTATCTAAGGCTTCAAAAGAAATTTTGTATTTGAATTAAAAATGAAAAAGGAAAGGAATTAGTAATTTTTTATAAATGAATGATGTATTACTATAGATGAAATATTACGACATTACAATGAGTTCAGAACTAGATAAGCGTTTACTTTTATATTACAAAGGATCTAAGATGAATTCAAGAAGAAAAGAGGGCAGAAAAATAAGAAGCATTCGAGAATTAAAGTTGTCATTTGCTCTTCATGTCTATAGAGAGGGAATATTGTGAGAGGGAATATTGTGCATCCTTGGCGAAAATACTAGTTTAGATCTAATTGATTATTCAGTTTGCAAGTTGATACTTTCCTTCTTTTTTTTAATGAATCTACGACTGTTTCTTTCTTTGCAAATTCTATATGCTCATAGAAAAGGCTGCTACGAAAAGAGTAGCATTTGGAGTTCCTTTTTTGGATTTACTTATGATCTAATGTAGTATAGGGTCCCAGTTGCATTTTGAGATGGTAACATGTGCATAATTTGGCTCCAAATGGCCTTAGATTAATTACGGAGGAAAAATAAATGATTACGGTCCTCAGTTGCCATGTTACTTAATAACCATAAAACATTGACCATACCATGCCATTATTCACAGTTTTAAGCATGTTCTTAATAGCTAACTAAGTGATGAAGGCTGCTTTGGATCTAATGGTGTTATGCCATAAGAGAATGAACTAGGGAACCTCTATTAGGCCATTTGAAAAGAGTTTATAACATGATTAGTTTTAGAAAACTCCATTCGAATTTAGTTTCCAGAAGATGGGATCTTCATTGGCTGGACTAGTTAATAGAGGAAAGTGAGCCATGAGGAATTGAAAACCTCTAAAGTTTCCCAATCATTCACCATTCACAATCAAGGAAGAGACTTTTAGGTTTAATGGCATTCTATTTCTTAGCCTATAAAAATCATGTGAGCAAGGAGACTGATTAACATCCAGTTATCAAACCACACTTAATTCTTATCTCTATTGCCAATTGTGTGTTAATCAATGCCTTGAACAATATCTCCAGTGATTTTCTTCTCAACAGCCCCGTAAATGGTGCTCTTTTCTTTTGTAGGCAGAATTTTGGTATAATACCACATATCATGCCTCCACAGGGATGATCCCCTTTCAAGCCTTATATGGAAGACCCCCACCCACAATCCCTCATTACCAGGAAGGCCATTGTTCAGTAAATGACGTAGACCGTAATTTGACCTCACAAGATGCTCTACTTCAGCAGTTGAAACTCAATCTACATGCTACTAATATTCACATAAAACAGCTTCAAGATGCTAAGCGACGTGATCTACAGTTTGAAGTTGGTGACTTTGTCTTTTTGAAGCTCCATCCTTACCGTCAGCAATCGAAGTTTAAAAGAGTCTACCAGAAACTTGCCAACAGGTTCTATGGTCCATATCAGATTGTAGAAAAATCGGACAAGTGGCTTATAAGCTTAAGTTATCGACCGAGTCTCATGTTCATCCTGTATTCCATGTATCACTCTTAAAGAAGAAGTTGGGCGAAAATGTGGTTACCAGTACTGATTTACCATTGTTGGATGAGGAAGGTGAGATGTTGATTGAGCCTGAAGCAGTACTGGGTACACGCT
>JAOTAZ010000007.1:200355-212492 GCA_025629785.1 Erythroxylum oxycarpum
ATAATAATAATAATGATGATGATGATGATGATGATGATGATATAATGATAAGGACATTTTGGTCTTTTTGTTACTTATTCCTTTCTTATTTCAAGATTATATTTTCAAACCAGACATTGGAATAGAAATTCTTTCTGTATTCCATTCTCTAAACCAAATAAAGTAATACTAATTCTGTTATATTCCTCATCTTTTCTATTCCTAGGAATAACTATTATATTTCTTATCTATTCCATTCCTTGAACCAAACAGACCGTAAGAGAATTGCACTAACAAACACACAGATGATCATGATTTATGAAAAACAAATTTTCGTGCAATTTTAGATACAAAGTCATTAATAATCTTAACAAAATCAATCTTTCCAATATATCTTTTTTTATAAATAAAATAACTAAATCATTCAACCTATTACGATCTTATTTAATTATCAAATAATTTTTATTTAATTATCAAATACATCCAACTAATTACGGTCTTATTTAATTATCAAATAATTTTATTATTATTTAATTATCACGACGTGTTTAATAAATTATTTGATTTAGCATATTATCACTTGCAATTTGTTCGACTGAATATTTAATTTAGTAATGCAAAAACATAAGAATGCATATCTTTAACAAATATTAAGGGGAATGACGCAGAAGGAGGTTGCAAGGAGTGCAAAATGGATGGAAATAAGGTTGAGAATAGTGGGGCTGGGGCTGTGATGATGAGTGTTCTTTCACGCTCAACTTATTCGATCGTCAAAAGGCTTACGTAAAACCACAAAACTACTGGAGCCCATTTCTTCATTTTAATAAATTCACAAACTGACAACTATTGACTCTGGTTGTTTTTACCCGACGACTTGTGTGCCCTTGTCACTGCTGTGCCTTGGAACTGGAGCCCCTTGAAGGATACAGTTCGGACATGTTACGAGCTGGACCACGCACATTTAGTACATGCCTCCTGTTATACGAATCGTCTCTAAATACTTGATTTCAATCTTCCTTTTGTAGAAATCCCATCTCCACTAACTTCGTAGATAAGCTAAAACCACCTAAGTTTCGCATAATCACATATTCTTTACAAATGCATACTGGAAACGAAAACATCATATAATTAAGACATGAGAAATCACACACTTTTTTTTTCCATCGAAAGCAATTCTTTTGTAACTCTTAAGTCTAGGATGAAAGAATATGAAAAGGTGTTTTAATAGAGGATTTTTGTTATATCTATCTATAAATTATTCCCATTAAATTAATAGTCTAAGATTTAACTGTACCATAGTCTAAAATACTTAGAAATATATAGATATATTTTACTCTCATCGAGTACCCCTATACTTAAGTTTCTAATTGTCTTCAAGCAACTTCATTTCAAAAGACGTCACTTTAGGTCAGCTAGAGGATAGGAAAGTTCAGCAATTCAATCAAAATGATCATGTATCGCCATTATTAGTTAATTCATCCAATTCATCATCTACCTAGATCTCTAGATAGTTATCTAATTTATAATTCAATATTAACCTAACTAAACAATCTTTCAAATTCAACTCAATTCAAATAATTTCACATCATATAAAGTAGAGACATAAAATGTAAAAGTCTAAGTCCAAGAAGTATTTGACAAGCCATAACAAAAGTTTTGGTTTTCTTTTCTTTTTAATATATTTTAGCAAGTATGATTATCTTGGATAAAATGGCATTCCAATATTTTTATGCAAAGATATGTATCTTGTCATGAATACCTCTAGTTACTCAACCATGTTACAATTTTAACTTGCTACTAGCACCTCTTATAACTTCAGCCTACTGCTTCAACCAAAATCATCAGAATAGAAATTATTAATGCCCAAGTATATTCTTTGTTTTCATAATTTACTATCAATACAGCTTGATCTTCCACTCAAGAACCGATACCCAAAAATCAAAATGTACCAAAATTATAAACTTGTCTTATCATTCAATATGATCATCTTTTTAAAGACTATTCAATCATGTTTTAACTAAAATACTCATCAGAAATTTTGTCTATTTAGCATAATATATTCAACTCATAAGATGATATCACTTCAAATATATTGACTTAACTACCTTAATTTCGTTGCTTAATTTCTTAAGAATTTAACTTACTAAGTTAAATGCAAATGGACTGGATGCTCGTAAATAAACTAAAACTTAAGGAAATTACTCCCTGTAGTTAATTTGTATATGGTCCATAAGATACACATATATAACATAGAAAATAAATAAATGAAATTATGTAAAAGGTGGGCAAAGATGAAGTCGTTAAGATAAAAGAATTATCTTATCCTTATTCTTGAATGCTATTTTCTTTTGATTATATTCGTGATATTAGGATCAAGAATTTGAAAAACAAGCAAACAAACAAGAAAAGGAAATACATAAAAAAAACATCAAAAATAAAATAATCAAATATACAAAAATGAATTAAAAAATCTAATAATGAAATGATCATAAAGTGCACAAAAGAAAAAGATTGAGTTTCCTTCATTTGATATCATTTCCTACCATACCTTTTTGTGATCTTATGGTACCCCCCTCATCTTGCTTAAGATACCCTAAAAATTTTGTAGACTTTAGTGTTTATCACATTAAGATAATAATCGAGATCGTCAAAAGAAAAAGATAAATTTATCTCATTAATTATTAAGATTATCATCAATATTCTTTTCTTTTTTTCCTTAACAACACCCTAATCTATCTAAAGTTCTGTGTCCTTGTCATAAGTCAACTCCTCTTTAATTCTCAAGTTGGGTGCCTTCTAATGTTTTATAGAATTATGCACCATGTTGTTAAGCAATTATCTTTGAGGTCTCTCAATTAACAACTAAGGTAGTTAGCCAATCTATTTTCTATGTTTTATATTAATGCCTCTTAATTTTAAAATTGAGCCTTGTATACGGAAATAGATTCTTTCATTAAATCTTCCATAATTGGTTTCTCCACATACTGTTATTGCTTATAATATCCAGGTGAAGGTGGCTCTTAAATTGCCTGATATTCCTATAGGAAATTTAAATGAAATATATAATGAATTTTAGCTTCCTCTGGTAGTTTGAGTTTATAAGCAACTACTCTAAATTTCTCCAAAACCTCAAAATGGCCAAAGTATCTCAAACATAACTTCTGGTTCTTGCATAGCTTAATTGAATGTTGCCTATAAGGCTGAAGTTTGACAAAGACCAAGCCACCAACTTGAAAATGCACTTCCGTTCTCTTTTTATCAGCAAATTTCTTCATTCTCAACGGTGCTTGCTCTAAATTGTATTTCAAAACATCTAATACAACATCCCTTTCCTTCAGTTGTTCAAACAAATCAGCTGGAACTTTTAGGGGAAGAACACCCCAAATAATGGAGGGGGGATCCCTGCCAAACACAAGATTGAATGGTGTCATAACAATTGATGATTGGAAAGCTGTGTTATCCCAATACTCTGCCCAAAGAAGATAATTCACCCATAACTTAGGTGTATCAAACACAAACCACCTCAAATACATTTCTAAGCAATGATTGAGGGCTTCACTTTAACCATCCATTTGTGGGTGGTATAATGAGCTCATCTTCGAAGTAGTCTACTTTAACTTGAATAGGTGCTGTCAAAAAGCACTAATAAAAACCTTGTCACTATCCGAAACGATTTTTTTTTGGAATACTATGTAATTTCACCACTGTCTGTACAAAGGCTTTAGCCACTTGAGGAGCATTATAATTAGCCTTGAGGGGTGCAAAATGACCAGAGTTAGTTAATTTGTCAACCACCACCATAATTACAGTATAGCCCTTAGAGTTAGGTAATCCTATAATGAAATCCATAGCCACATCCTCCCACATTTATTGAGGTATTGGGAGTGGACTTAATAATCTATTAGGATGCAGTTGAGATATCCTAGCCCTTTGACAAACTTGGCATTGTCTAATATATGTTTTCAATTGTGTTCTTATGTTCTTCCAAAAAAATTTAGTTGCTACCCTAGTTAATGTACGAGTAAAACTAGCATGGCCTCCTTGGGTGGATGAATGGAACTTTTCTAGCAATTGTCAAATAACAACAGTGGCTATATGAGGAATTACTACCTTCTTACACTAATAAACTAAACCATCCTTTAGGGTATATTCTAGGTGCAGTGTTAGATTCTGCTCAATTTGGGATATTAAATCCTGTAGCTCCTCCAAATGCTTCATAACTTTCCTGATTTTTGGGATTATATCTGCTTGACTAGTTGTGACAGCTATGTAATAGCACCTAGAAAGAGCATTAATAGCTTGATTAGTACTGCTCAGTTTATACTCAATAGAATGGTTGAACTCCAGTAATTTGGTTAACCATGCCTCTTGTTTAGGAGTTTCTATGGTCTGCTATAAAAGATGCTTTAAACTTTTCTGGTTGGTCCTAATTATGAAATAGTGGCCTATTAAATAGTGTCTAAATTTAGCCACAGCTTCAGTGATGGCATATAGCTCCCTCACATAAGTTGATTGAGCTTGCATATGGGTAGATAGTTTCTTAGAAAAATAAGCAATTAGATGCTCTTCTTGAGACAACACAACACCTATCCCTCCCTCGGATGCATCGGTTTCCAATACAAATGTCTTAGAAAGATCGGGCTTAACCAAAGTGGGAGCATTCACCAGTGCTGTCTTGAGTTTCTCAAATGCCTTTTGTGCTTCTTCATCTCATTTGAAGTTGTTTTTCTGCAATAATGCTGTGAGAGGGTAAGTAATGGAAGCATATTGTTTAATGAACCTACGGTAGTACCCTGTTAAGCTAAGAAACCCCTTGAGCTGTGATACATTAACAAGTACAGGCTAGTTAAGAACCTTGTCACTTTCTCTTGATCCACTTCTACTCCCTAGGCCGAAACAACATGCCCTAAGTAATGCATTTTGGTTTGCCCAAAAGAATCTTTTGATAGTTTAGCATACAATTGGTTTTCTATTAATAGAACCGAAACCAACTCTAAATCTTGCAAGTGGAGATTCCAATCAGTGTTGTACACCAATATGTCATCAAAGAATACTAAAACAAATTGGCGCAAATAAGCTTTGAAACATCATTAATTAAAGATTGAAAAGTAGCAGGGGCATTTGTAAGCCCGAAAGGTATGAACAACCACTCATAATGTCCTTGTGGTGTTCTAAAGCAGTCTTAACAATATCTTCCTGTTTAACCAAAATTTGGTGATAACCCGATCTAAGATCCAGCTTGGAAAAATAACACACACCTTTAAGTTCATCAAGAAACTCATCTACTGAAGGAATGGGAAAAAAATCCTTCGTTGTGACAGCATTGGAAGCCCTGTAAACCTCTATGAACCATCTTTTTTTTTCTGACTAACAGAATAAGGGCCAAATAGGGGTTGTTACTGGGACGAATAATGCCTTCTTGCAGCATCTCATTTATCATTTTTTCTATCTGATTTTTCTAAAACAAATGGATATCTATATGGCTTGACCTTTATTGAAGGTATTCCAGGTTGAAGAGTGATACACTGACCACGAGATCTAAGTGGTGGCAAGCCTCTGGGAACTTGGAACACTCCTTTATACTTCAACAATAATTTTTGTAAATAAAGTGGCATGTCTTTGGGTAATTCCAAGATTGGTTTTATGACCTCATTTTCCCCCAAGAATTCTATATTGTAACACTCTTCTATTGCATCTGTGTCACACAGTCTTAAAAACTGATGGAAGTAATCCACCTTAGGTAATCTATTACGCTCCCCTTTAAGAGTGGCCCATGTCCCATTTCGAAATTTTTTTAATGTAGATGTAATATAATCAGATATATGCTCTCCTAATATAGCAAGCCAGTCAACCCTTAAAACAATATCATAACAAGTTGCATCCAGAACCGGAGCAAAAGTAGTGATTCGAGTGTTATCAATAATTAGAGGGATGTCTCTGACCATAGTATTTCCTTTTAAAATTTGGCCACCTCCAACTAAATTTTTAAACCCATGAATTTTTTCTTCAGCCATAATCAAATGTTTGACAATCTGGGGTTTTATAAAATTATTATCACTTCCCCATCCAAAAAAACCGATACATTAATTCCAAATATAAATCCATGAAAGAGAATCGTACACTTACCAGGTGCACCTTGCAAAGCTTGAAGAGATAAATAGAGTAATTCAGTATTTCCTCCTGCTCCCTGTGCATATCAGACTCTGGACTTGGGTCTCCCTTTTCATTGTTTCCATCATCTGGATTACACTCTATGAGTAAATACTGTCGATTTTGGCACTAGTGATTTGGCATGAACTTTTGATCACAGGTATAACAGAGGCCTTTCTCCCATTTCAACTATACCTCGACCGGAGTTAAATGATTGACTGACACTAAAGGTTTAGTTATAGGCTTCGACAATAATGGAGGTAATGGTTCCTTTCTCGTTGAAGACATAAAGGCCGAGGAAGTTGCGGGAATATGGGAACTTCCTATTGTTTTTGCCAATGGAGCTGCCAGCGTGGAGATATATCCTCCACCTAAACTCTTCACTATGTTATCTAAGTGATAGCTGTGATTCCGTAAGAAACCCTAGTTAGGTGTGTTCTTCTCATCGAGAAGTATAGCCAGAGCTACTTCCTTCGATAGAGTTGTCGGTTCCTTTGAAATCACTTCTCGCCAGATCTCATCCTTCAAGCCACTGATGAAGTAATCCAAAAGTGCATCTGCGGCCACTCCCTCCACCCTATTCTCGAGAACCATGAAGCGAGTGTGGTATTCCTACACTGATCGGATTTGAATGAGTTTGAAAAGTTGGTCCCTAGGATTCTCATATTTAGTTGGCCCAAAGCATAGCTCAATTGCCCTAGACAGAGCAGCTCATGACGTGATCTTGTTCATCTTCTTCATCAGCTGAAACCAAGCCATGACCTTGCCTTCCATGTTCACAGATGCTATCACCACCTTCTCAGCTTTGGAAGTGTTACAATAAGCAAAATACTATTCAGATCTAAAGATCCAATTTAAAGGATCTGTGCCGTTGAACTTGGGAAAATTGATCTTAGCAAGTCTTGTGTGACCATGAGTGTTCGTGATGAAGTTCGAGGACCCGCTGACGGCCTCAAGCCTCCAAGCTACAAACTCATCAGAGAGACTAGTTATTGCCTTAGCAATCTCTTCCATTCTCTCAGATAACGTAAAATCTCGTTGCTCTCCCAACACCTACAGCTTATTAATCTCCATATGAAATTCTTTTCTTAACTCACTTTCCGCCATGATAGGATACTCTCAATGAAAGCACCAAATTGTCATGAACACCAGCAAAAGAAAATGTAACTTCAGAGAAAGGAAATAAGAGGAAGGGAATTTAGATAAGAAGAAGAAGACACACAGAGGAGAAATTTGTCTTACAATCGTCCTCCACCCTTCCCTTCACAACCCAATTCGTATACCTTTGTTTTCTCTCACCTTCAGTGATTTCTTTTTTATCTTAGTGCTATGCCTCAATATTATCTCTAGTCGTACCTCCTCATGTGCATTTTCTACCATCTATCCACTCATAAAAACCTCATCATTGGGTTGCAATTCCACATCACCACTTGCCAACTCAGCACTCTTAACAACCTCATTAGGTGCTTGCTCCTTTATAGTCATGACATCTTCATTAACATTTTTTCTCTTTCTCTTGTCCAACATCTTTTTATGCCTCTAAAGAACTGCATCATCCCTTGGTTGCTTAGAATTAATGCATAAATCGATTATAGTGAAAAGGATAAAACATTTGTTACTAGAGAAGTCTATATAGAATAGAGTTTCGTCACCTCATAGTTGGTTTCCTTGAAGTCCCATCTTGTTTGATGGAATTCGAGAGGTAGTGTAGCATCTCGTTACCCATGTTAGGGCTAGAATTGTAAATTCTGAAATTTTTGTGAGAAATTAGGAAAATGCATTTCATGCATTTATATCTGTGACCTGCACATTTTTGCACATTTATATGATTGCACATGCATTCATGACATTTTCCGGGTACAATTGAATTGTTAATGATGATTAAATTGTGTTTTGACAATTCTGGTATTATTGAGAATATTTTTGAAATTTTTAGTGAATTTTGTGAATTTTATGAAAGTATTGGTTTTTGGGCCAATTATGGAATTACATGTGGCAAATTGCAATTAGGACAAATGGCTTGAGCATGTTGGGACAAGTGGCACTAATGGGCATGACAAATGGCATTTATAGGGTGACACATGTCTTGATGGAATCAAGACACGTGTATTACATGCATGGCCGAATGTGTGAGTGACTTAGGGAGAGTTGAGGTTTGCATGCTTTTGCTCGGTGGAAACCTCTAACTCATCCGATTGAGATTTCTGAACTTTCTTGCTGGGTTAATCGGTTTCCTTAGCTGGAGTTCATAACCGATCAAGTAAGTTGCACTGATCTGAGTTCTATTGTGGTTTATTTGATGGATTTTAGTTTAACAGAATGTACATGCATGTACGGTGATGTTGGTTTCGGTTTTGAGTTTATTAGATGATGGATTCGAGAGCTAGAACTTGTTTAAAATGGCTTGAATGAACTTTGGATTGGAAGATAGGTCTATATTCTGCTAAGTTTTGAGAAAAATCCTAAAGGAAAATGTATGAGTTTTCGTCCGAGTTCATCCGAAATAGCTTAGCTATGATTTGAGTTTAAAGGTTGAACCTTTGGAGTTGCATGTGCATGTTTGAGGTATGAATGAGTTATAGGGATGATTCTAGGCATGTTTGTGTTGTTTGAGAGGTGTTTGAAGTAGAGGAAATGAAAATGAGAATCGGAGAAGACGATCGTCGAACCAGACATCGCGACGAATAATTAATTTATACGTCGCGACGTGTGTGGCCGACCTGTTGAGCTCGTCGCGTCGTATTCTTGTCTGTACGTCATGACGTGTGTGAGGTAGCCTTTTATCTTGTCGCGACGACGAGGACTTCTCTGTACGTTGCGACGTGTAACCAGTCTTCGAGCTCGTCGCGACTTCTCTGTTTCTCCACGTTGCGACGAGTAGCCTTCTTTGACAGATTGTATACACTTTGATATTTTGATCATAACTTCCTCAGTGGTTATCCGAATTAGATGATCTTTGATTCAGTGTAAATTAGAGTCATAAGGCTACAACTGTTATGAAGAATTGGAGTTAAGAATTCATTGAAATACATGAACCGTATAGGACAATTTGTGAATATCCTTAGTATGGATTTTTGATCCGAATTGGTCTAATGAGGGTTTTGTTATCTGAATGGTTCTCCGATAAGGATCGATTAGTCCCCCGAAATTGTCATTGAGCATGCATTGTGCATACATTTTATACATTGATTTTGCATAAGAGAACATTTGTGCATTGTGTGAAGTTTAATAATTATGATTGTGATTGCCTATTCTAGAGGAGCGTTTTGGACGCCAGTCAGACATTGCCGGACCATCCAGGCAATAGCTTTTGAGCGTACTATGAGTCAATCTAGATGTCTTCCTAGGATTGATATGATTTGATTTGTTTAGTCACTTCCAATATGATTAATTGCTTGTGAATTGTTTATGAATTCCGGACTTTAATTGTCCGAGGAGATTGGTATGCATGAATGCATTGGAAGTGCTCTGATTGTAATTTTGACTGCTAAAACTCTGAATGCTATGTGAATTCTCAACTAAGGTTGAATGCCGGACTTAGGTCTGATGATTATGAGTTTGATTGAGCATCTTATATGATTGCCAAGTATGCTACATTCGGTTTGATGCATTTCATAAAATGCATGATCAGATAAAGGCGTTGTGACTGATTTGCCTTAAGAAGAGCTTCCACGTAAGCTTTGCTCCGTGATGTATGTGATTTCACGTTGAGCTATGCTCCGTGATATATGTGTATGTGCACGTGAGCTATGCTCCGTGATTCTGATCTGACTGAGCCTTCGGACCAGTAATTTTATGTGTATATGTGCAAGGCTTTCAGTCACAACAAATAAGAACAAATGCAAGTCTCATATGCATAAGTAATTGTTTTATTTATGATCAGTTTGACAATGATTAGATGTTATGGTTCATCGTATAAATTGCTGAATTATGATTGCATGACAGCATGATCAAATGTGTTATGTGATAATTGTTGTAATCCGGTGAATTCATCGATGATGGTTCACTCATTGAGTTCACAAAACTCATCAAAATTACAATGTGGCTTTTCAGGTACGAGACAGGAGACCTAGTTCCTTAGTTAGATTTAAGGAACCTTTTGGATAGAGTTATGGCTCAGACGTCTGTCAGCTGACACCAGGAGTTTCTAGCTTAAGTTTTGTTGTACTGCTAGTTTTTGCTTAAGCTTTGTAAATAAGTTGTTGATGATATCAGTGTAAACTCGATGAATGAATGGTTTTTGAGATTAGTGATTTGCGAGTATATTAGATGATGCCATGTGTTAGTTAGATTGCCATGTGTTATCCGGTTTTGTTCCGCCCCAACATACCATTATCATAAGGTATGTACTTGGATGTCCTTCGGGTATTCGGGTATTTTGCTTTATGGTAGTGGGATGTTGCTAGGTAAATTATCATTGGAAATTTGTGGACAAATTAGAATAGAAAGTGGGTTTAATGGACTAGTTTAATAAGTGATATATGGGTGAATGATTAGAATTTGGACATGTTGCAAGTGACAAGTGTCACTTGCTAAGCCATGTCTTATAAATGGTTATTTGATGAATTTTGAAGTCCATTTCTTGCTCTCTCACGATGCTTTCTCTCTTGAAAGCTTTTGGAGATTGTTTTGGTGATTTGCTTCTTCTCTTCTTCGTGACCTCTCTTCATCCTTTTGTTCACGAGTTTGAGTTCCCCAACCTCCATTATTGTTGAACCTCCCACGCACCTTCCACCTTGCTTTCCCTCTTTCCCATTAAATTGTTAACCTTCTAACCCTAAAGAAGGTGATGATCGTAGGTGGTGATCAAAGTTAGGGGATTGGTGATTTTCTTGAAGAGTTTGAAGATTGAGAAGATAAACCAAGTAAGTTGTGCTTCTAATGTCATAGACATGGTTAATTTAAGTTAAAATGATGATTAACTTGAGTTGTGATGTTTTCATATTGTAAAGTTGATGCTTGTGTCATGAGTGATGATAAATTATGTTCTTATCTGGTTTTTGTATGTGTTGGATGAGTGATAATGCATGTAAGGGTATAGAGAGGTTTAGAGATCGAATGGATTTCAAAGGGGTGCTTGGATGAGAGTAAAAGTAGATATACGAAGAGGCAAATGCAAAATTTGGAAAGTTGTAAAAATGTGTTCTGATCGTTCCAATGACATAAAACATGGAATTTTTGGATAAGGGATAGAAAGTTTTGAGTTTTGAAAGTTCTGATGCTGTTTAGGATGAAGTTGGTGAACAGTCACTTTGTGTGGACTTTTTGACCCTTTTAGAGACTGATTTTGGTTTTGTGATCTTCATGGAAGTTATAGATCTACCTTTTATCTTTCCATTGGTACTAAGTTTGTGGAATTTAGAGTTCGAGGTCAAAAGATATGAAAATTGGATGATAGGATGTTGGACTGAGAAACTTGCTGGCCGACCGATCTTCTGGTCGACTGACCTCAGATCTTGCGGCCGATTGATTCTTGCTAGCTGACCGATCTTTCGACAGACCAACCTTTGATCTTGTGGCCAATCGATTCTTGCTGGCTGACTAATCTTCTGGTCGATCGACCTGTGATCTTCTGGCCAATCGATTCTTGTTGGCCGACCGATCTCTCTTCCTTCATTTGGCCATAAATTTTTCGTTCGACCTCCGATCAATCTGATTCTTAAAGCATTGAATTCCTTAGACATCCCTCTATATCTTCATAAAAGTTCATAAATTTTTTGAGATTTAACTGAGGAAGACCAATCGAATCAAATTAGGAGGATCGATTAAAAGGTTATGAGTTAGATACTTCTGAACATGCTTCGGTAATTTGGAGATATCTTGAGCTATAAAGCTCCGGTCGAGTTGATTCATGTTGCTAATTAAACTAGAGACATAGATCGACAAGTGTTCTAAAGGAATCATGTAACATCCCGTCCCCAAAGGAAGGGTTAGGACCCGATCTGGTACTTGTGACCTCAATGAGAGACACAGGATATGCATTAGTTTGGCATGCATCGTACTAGCTT
>JAOTAZ010000007.1:265706-280547 GCA_025629785.1 Erythroxylum oxycarpum
TATAGCTGTACAATCTACTAGGCAGATTCTACATAATCTGCATAGATTATATTGCATGATTCTACACAATCTGACAGTTCTTCTGCCACCAACACAAAATGCAAGTCCACTGCTGCCACCCTTCCAACTCACAAAACACCACCCCACCACCCCCATCACCAAATGTTGACCCCATAACATTACAACTTGCTTCCATTGCATCATAACTTGAAGCTATAGATACACTAGCAATAGAGGTGGCAGCATTTAAGGCCATTGCCAGTGGTGCTCTGCCAACCGAATCCATTCTAGTGGCAACCAACGAGGGCAAGGAAAATGAGTTGTCCTAAAGCTTTTGGAACCGTGACGATTTATTTGGTTAAAGGTCAAAGAAGAAGAGGCTGATAGTTTGTGGTGGTGGAGTCCGACTTTGTGTCCACACACAAAGATGGAATTTTCGAGATTTGAAGGTAAATATTTTTGCTACTATCAAACACTAGAAGAACTTATGGTTAATAATGCTCGAAGTAGGAGTACATTTTGTAGCTATATACCCTTAAGGAGACATGTTGGATTTATTTTCATGGCTCAATAATGAACGACCTCTTGTCTATTTGGATGAACTTGTTAAGGTGCTATAGGAAAATTATTGTCCAATTGATTTTTAGAATTGAGATGAATACTTATGTAGTGTATGCCAAAACTTGACAACTTTGGAATACCTTTAATTGTTCGCGA
Organism: Erythroxylum oxycarpum; assembly: GCA_025629785.1. Taxonomy (NCBI): domain Eukaryota; kingdom Viridiplantae; phylum Streptophyta; class Magnoliopsida; order Malpighiales; family Erythroxylaceae; genus Erythroxylum; species Erythroxylum oxycarpum. Next base: position 266,424 of record JAOTAZ010000007.1, read on the forward strand.
AGTGATCAACCAGAGTAAACGAATTGGCCAAATCACTACTTATGGGGTGTTTTTCTCCATAGGTTAAGTGAGTATATTAAAATAGTTGTACAGATTGACAAGCCGCACACTGTGTATGAAGCTATGAGTGGCCATGTAATTTGAGTCTAAATTAGTCCTAATTTGCATGCCCAAGAGACCTAATTGGCTCATTTGACTCTTCCTTGACAATCACGTGTACTTTTCCATTGACCACCCACTCAAATCCATGTAGCCTATGGGATGCTGAATGTCAAAATCAGATTGCTAAAGGTTTGCGCTTTTGGTGTAATGAGAAATTTGCTCTTGATCACTGAAGAAAAATAGATGCTTTTTTCTCTTGGAGCTTACAAATAGTGACAACAAAGCTGGTAGAGAAGACAATGCTAGCCACGAAGACAATCCCAATGGTGATGCACAAGTTGACATTGTTGAAATTAGTTTTAAATGTGATTTTGGTAAAGTTAGCTAGTACCACCATGAAGCTCCAAGGAATTCTCGATAGTAGGGAAGTCCTCATACTTGTGGACAGTAGCTCAGCTCAAAATTTCATGGCTGAGACTATCGTTGAAGACCTCAAACTACCAATGTAGTTTATTCCTTCATTTGGAGCCAAATGGGAAATAGGGATGTGATTAGCTGCAATCAAAGTTGCTAGAATATTGAAGTACAATTGGGAGGTTTGAAACTAATACAAAATTATTTTCCATTCTTAATCGTAGGAGCTGATCTTGTGCTAGGTATTCAATAGCTCGCATCGCTCAACACAATTCAAGCTATTTGGAATGAGATGTTTCTAATTTTGAATTTGAATGGCTGAAAGTATAAGTTGTAGGTAGGGATGGCAATGGGTATATCTCGGGCTTGGGCTTGGCTCGAGCCCAATGGGCCCAAAGAGGCTGGGTTGGCCAAGCCGAATTTATTATTTTTAATTTTTTTTTCAAAAAATTACATTGTTTTGTCGCTCTTGGTTGTCTGGGCCTGACCGGTCGGGCTCAGATACTAGACCCGAGGTCTGGTCAAACTAGGCCTGATATGTTGACTTAGGGTCGGGCCCGGACACAATTTCCATGCCTAGTTACAAGGGTCCCTCATAGAATCCAAACCAACGTGACATTCTAATATTTGGTAAAAGAGAATTATAGCTTAGGTATTCCTCATATTTAGAAAATTGAAATTCAAGCTTTACTTCACAAATTAAATCTATTTTTTCCTAATTCTATGCCATCCTTCCAATCACACACCCATTCCATACATCTCATCCCAAATTCCAACCCCGAACATTAGGCCTTACTAATATCCATGTTTTCAAAAATTTGAAATTGAAAAACATGTAGTGGATTTGCTTTGCTTAGGTTTTATACGCCTCAGCTCCAACCTTTTTGCTAGCTCTATTCTTTTAGTCAATAAAGCGGGTAATTACTTGGCGAATGTGTGTTGATTATCGATCACTAAACCATATTACCATACTTGACAAATGCTCAATACCCAATATAGATGAGATTATCAATGATTTACATGATGCTGCAATTTTTTTTCCAAGATTGACCTATGATCAGGATATTATCAAATTCGTGTCAATCTAGTTGATATTGCCAAACCAACCTTTAGGTCTTACTAACGGTCCATCAAGTTTCCAAGTTGTTATGAACGACCTTTTCAGGCCACACCTAAGAAGATTTGTTTTGGTATTCTTTTATGACATCCTAATTTATAGTCCATCGGTTGAGCAACACTTGGAGTGTCTCTGGATTACTTTCGAGTGTCTTTATGACAATCTATTTTTTTACTGAAGTCTCCAGGTGCTTATTTGGCCAGACCCAAATATACTTTTTGGATCATATGGTATCTACCAAAGGTGTTGAAGTAGATCAAGGAAAGGTTTAGGCTGTCCAAGGTTGCTATGTGCCAAATAATGTGAAACAATTATGAGAATTTTTGGGATTAAGAGGGTACTACAACATATTTATGCAAAATTATTGTATTATTGCTAGACCATTAGTTGGTCTCACAAAGAAAATGCATTTTGGAGGTTCTTAGCAGTTGACGAGGCTTTCCAACAATTTAAAAAGTATTCTAATTTTGGTTCCTATTTGTGCCTTCAAAATTTCAATCAACCATCTATAATGGTGCATGATACCTCAAATGAAGGAATTAGAGCCATACTTTTTCAAAAAGATCACCATGTGGCCTATTTTAGTAAGTGATTTTCTTTCTCAAAAAATCCACATATGACTGAATCACTTGCTCTTGCTTTAGCTTTATAGAAATGGAGGCATTTTCTCTTAGATCAACATTTGTTTGTCAAGACCAATCATTTCAGCCCTAAATTCTTATTGGAGCAGCTTATTACTACCAATGAACAAAAAAGCCTTTTCCATCATTTATAAGGTTAGAAAAGAAAACAAGGGAGTAAATGCACTTTCTCAACTTCCACAACATGTTGATTTTCTAACTTTGGCTCTCTCAGTTGCCTTGGACTTTATGGATGAAGCCCTTCAAATGGATCCTTACACCAATAAAATTATGAAGGGACTCTCCAAAGACTCCACTTCTTATATGGACTTTCAAGTGGTCGACTAAAAATTATATTACAACAATCCTTTGGTTATTCTAGACAATGCATCTTGTAACTGAATCCCATGACTCTTTATTTGCAGCTCATGGTGGATATTTGAAGACTCAACAGGCTTTCTTCCAATGTCTTATGGTTAGGATTGAAGTAAGACTTTAAGCATTATGTTCAAAATTGTTTAACATGTTAAGCCTTAGCTCCTATTGGTCTCTTGCAACCCCTACCTATATGGAAGAGGATATGGGAAGATAAATCTTCAAACTTCATCCTTAGTCTTCCTAGATCTAGAAATTTTGATACTATTCTAGTGGTAGTTGATCGCCTTAGTAAATATGCTTGTTTTATTCTTTTAGTTCATCCATTTACTGTGAAAAAAGTTGCTTAAAATTTTTGTAGGGAGATTGTTCACCTTCACGACATCCCAAGGTCGATCCTTTTTGGATAGAGACATCATTTTCCTCAATAACTTGTGGAAGAAAATTTTCAGATTGAGTAAAATGTGCATGAGAATTAGAATTTCTTACCACCCTTAATATGATGGCCAAACCAACGTGGTAAACCAGTGTTTAGAAACCTACTTACGTTACTTTGTCCATGAATAAGCTATTAGACGTAGTACATTTGCCTTTGGGCTGAATACTCTTTCATTACTGACATTCACACCTCCACAAAACTACATATTTCAAAGTTATCCATGGCTGAGATCCTAAGCCACGTCGTCCATTTGTTATGGGAGAAACGCACCTTGGTGAGCTAGAAGAACAACTTATTCTTTGTGAGGACATGTTGAAACTCTTGAGAGCAAATCTCTTGAAGGCTCAGACATGCATGAAAGCCCAAGTTGATTCTAAGAGAAGAGAGCTAAGTTTTAATAATGTTGACTTTGAATTTTAAGAATTCAACCTCATAGTCAACGTTCACTTGCTAAACAAGGTGTGAGAAACTTTCCCCTAGATTTTTGGCCCTTACAAAGTTACTCAACATATTAGACTAGTTGCTAATTGACATCTTCTAGAGTGTATCCTATCTTCAATGTGTCACAACTACGCTCACCTTTGGGACAAATGCCAGCTCGTCCACTAGCTCCCTTACCAATTATTTCTTGTTGGGAGATTACTCTTTCTCTTGCCAAAATATTGTCTTATTTGTGCGTTAAAGAAACAAGGGTTCTTACTTTGGAGTTGTTAGTTCACTGGGAAGATTGACCACTTTAATAGGCTACTTAGGAAAATTTTGACCTTCTTGTTGATCAATTTCTGTCTTTTCACTTTGAGGACAAGTCGGGTTTGCAATCTCACCTCCCTTGCTAACCTGTTCGAGGAAAGAGTGGAAAGCATTTTATCAACATTATCAATTACTTGATCTCCATTATCTAAATGTTGTTGGAGAGAATTAATTCCTTCCGTTAGCTCCTAGTTGCGAGGGACTTGTCCTTGAAATAAATACATCTTTTGTCTACTATGTTTTAGGAATTTAGTTAGATTTGTTATCAAATAATAGTCAAGGTAGCTACTATAAGTATCATAGGAATTATATTGGGTAGAAATATTTGAAATGACAAATTGAACTTCATAATGGAGTTTGGTCCTCTCAAATTAGACTATTACAGCTATTAAATATTTACATTTTTCATTGTGTTTTACATTCTATTCCCTTTTAAAATTTTGCTTCTATTAGTTAAGGAACTAGGAATCTCTCTTAGAATCTAAAAAGAATCACACCTTTTAATTAAAAATTCAAGTTCATAGAGAAAATTAAGGTTTCTTTTATTAAAGAGTTGAGTACTAATGTCCATAGATTTTCAACTCTTTCTCAACGTCATCTTCACACACAAATTCATTAGATTCTACCTCTTCTTCTTCCTTCATTTACATTCTTCCTTCATTTACATTCTTCCTTCATGTACAGATCTTTGTTAGTACATTCATAAGCAAAGTTGATCTGTTTGCTTAAAATTTTGCATAGTCGTAGTTCTCTTTATGTTGAACTCCTCGACTGGATTTCTAAACTTTGTTATTTATTGTCCTAGATATTTTTTGCTGGCCTTAAACTATTTTTGTAGTGAGATATAAATTACTATTCAAGTTCCATTCTTTCACCATGGGTGGAAAGTTCATCAAATATTTTTATGTACTCTAGTATAGGAATAATTACTTATCCAAATGTTGAGTTAATCTTGGAGATCTTCTTGGTAATTATTAGAATTTTTAATCTGGGCAGAGTGTAGAGTCCACTAACAAGTATTGGGCTTGAGTGAACTACTGTCATCATTGTGTACTCTAGCTTTGATACCAAATTGATGTAGGAAGAGTTGGAAGTAATATAAAATACAAGTTAGAACTCACAAAATTTACAAAATCTGATTGCTAGAATTGAAGTTTAGGTTTGAGATTTCATCTTAGGTTGTTGGAATTTCAGGTTTGGAATAGCTGGAATTTTTGGGTTGGTTGCTGGAAATTTAGACTAGGTGTTGAAATTTTAGTAAGATATCCATGCAATGGAGGATAAGAAACTAGAAATCACTCTTCAAGTCAAAGAATTACTTTAAAGAAAGAATCACACCTTTTAAATGAAAATTCATTTTGATAGAGAAAATTCTTTTTTTTTTTTAAATTGTAGGATTGAGTATACACACACACATACATATATAAAAGTTTTTAGAATCTTTATTCTATTAGTAAAGATATTTTAAACTAAAATATCTAAAACAGAATTGAATCCTACTCTGGTATGAATTCTTTATTCTTAAATGAGCCCAAGTCCTGAACAAAGTTGAATAATGTATCTAATTATTATTCCTCATCTAATAAGGAAAAACTTAGCATAAAGTAGATTGCAGCTTGTGCCCTTACTTTCATCTCAATTCTCACTCTTTATTCTGCCAAATTAATGCTTGTGGTTGAGTGATTTACCATTTTTATTTCTTTTATAAACTCTAATTTCTTTTACATTCGACGCACTAGAAATTTAGAGAACATATCCTATCTTCTTTATAATACTTGAAAAATAAGACCCATTATTACAACAACAGCAACTCTCTCTCTCTCTCTGTGTGTGTGTGTGTGTGTGTGTGTTTTACACTTCTCTCTTATCACAATTCACTGAGAGCCATTCAAAGAAACAAAAAGAAAGGAACGAGTAAACAGGACTAATTGACAACATATTAGATTGTATGTTTTACATTGATGAAGTCTTTCACTTTCTTCTTTTGCCGTGTTTCATGAAAAATAACATGGGATGTGATCCCTGTAGGTTGCTCTAAAATTGAGTGTCATATAATGATGTTATGGTTGAATCTGTGTTGTTGGCCTGTATTGGTATTATAATTCTCTTTCTGGTTATGTTTTCCATAACAATTATTTTCTTGTTTTTCTAATTGTTTTAATGTCTTCTTGTGTTGCTTCTTGATACCCCCGTATGCTCAGTTAGTTCTTTGGTTGTTCTCTGGCAGGAAAGGCAGCAAAAACGAGCTGCAGAGGCAAGAAATTTAGCCCCTGCTCAATCTGCTTCAGAAGCTGCTCGTCAAATGCTGAACAAGAAGGTACAACAGTAGGGACATATTATATAGGAGCATTTTTAAATTTTCTAAACAGAGTTCTGACTGTTTATCAATATTTTCTCTTTGGAGTTTTAAGGTCATTAGAAAATCCATGATTACTGTCTCTCACTTGGGCAAAGTGGCAGCCAAATAGTGTTATTTGCATTGACGATTCCTGTGAATGAATCAGTCATGTATATCTTTCTGATTATTGGCTGGTTGCTCTTTACATATTGTAGCAGAGGTTTCTCATCTGTTCATGTATAGAGTAATAGCCCTGAGCTTGTGGTTTTTGTATATTAGATTGGGCCTTTCTTTCTGATTGGAAGGGACTATAGAAGTGGATGACGTAGGATGATCACATATACATAGAATGTCCTCTGTCAAGTTTCCACAAAAACAGTCCTGGGAGAGATAATTCTATAAGTTTTAATATCCTTGAGCATTCTCCTAGTGAGACGTTTTTAGTGCCATGTCACATCCTAGGATAGGCAAAATGACCATTCGATGATTCTTTGGTAGTATTAAATGACACATCACCCAAGGGAGAAACACTTGGATAATTAAAAAATAAAGAAAATTTTACAACAATGGTACTTGGTCTTGTATTCAGGTTTTCATTTTGTTGTAATTTTTCTGTCGAGATATATGAATAATGTTGTTTTAGTTCCTTGACTGAAAAATATAACTTCTGTTTTGCAGAGACTTGGTTCCAAAATCAACTATGATATATTAGACAAACTTTTTGATGAACCTGTAAGTTCTTTTCATCTAGGTTTCACATTCTTTCCTAATTCTATGGTATTCATATTCTCGTTCCCTTTACCTATCCTACATATATTTAATAAAAACCTACTCACATTATTGAAATGACATGAAAGTCGTGGTGTTAGCACCCCTCCTAGTATGGGGAAGGCAATATATACATATGCCACATAGGCTAGTGGTTAAAAATTAGTTACAGAGAGAGAGTGAGAATGAGGGGGTATAGAAGCTATATATAGGGTTCGGTATAGAGAAGGGGAGGGGATTATCTTCATTCATATTCTAGAAATACATATCTGTATTGGCCTGGAAATCCAAGAGGGGGAGCTTGCTCCAGTTATTTCTTATTTTACTATCAATATACTAATAGCTATACAATCTCTATCGAGTTCCCTAACACGTGGCTTACAGTTGATAATGAAAGGTAATTTGCGGATGGTGGTTTGATCTTGTGACTTTACAGTTCGAGTCAGGACATTGTTTTTCGTTTATTTATCATAGCCTATCTATCAAGCTCAAAATTTTGACAAATATATATAAACTGCAAGTCTACAGTTATGATTTTCTTGTTTAATTCAAATCCTAAAACCACTATGTCATGGATTATGAACATTTGGACGTCACCGATTGTATGTTTCAATTAAGTCCTTGTCAGTTTTCAGTACATCTGCTTATTCACTCTTAAATAATAAGGGAACTTATAATTTTATTTGTATTATTATGACATAATTTGTACATTTTATAATAAAAAATTGATTGGTATTTTATCAATATTTTTTGTTGTTGAAGATTCTAATGTAAATTATTAGGATAACGACACGTAGAGTCTACTAAAACAAAATATGTGAGGGATCATAAAGTATAAGCATACACCCTTCAAGCTTGTATGAATATCAGTCTCATCGTTATTTTAAAGTGGTTGAAGTGTTCCTCCTTGAGACTATCATCCAGCTCCTAAAATTTTTGTCTAGGCATCTCCTGATTTATTCATGGACATATGCCTAATCCGTTGCAAAACGAGTTAACATCTATAAATCCATCTGTCAAAAACTGCTGATATTATGGCATTTCGATGTACTCATTCAGCAGGTTCTCTTACATTCAAGTTTTTGGCAGGATAACAACGTTGTTGCCAAGAAAAAGCGAATGGATGAGGATAAAAGTTTGGGTGGAGAAAATAAGTTAGAGGACGAGAACCAAAACGATCCTGGTGTGAACGCAGAAATTGAAGATGGGAACGAGGCTGAGGATCAAATTAATGATGATATGACGGATGAAACACTTGGGTATGATTATGATGGTTACTGAGTCATTACTTTTGTGTTAAACTTGTAAATTCAGCAGCAACCATTGGCAGCAAAAATCTAAAACGAATCAAGCCTAGTTGTACCTCACCATCCAAAGAGTTAGCAAGATGTTCTTTACACTGATAAGATTTTCAAGGATGGGGCGACTTCATTTCGTCTATCGGTCAATATGTCGACAAAGATTACCTAATCGGTCATGTACGAGAAATTTGTCATCTGCTGACTTAGATAGCTATGTATCAACTTTTTAAGATACGGTTAATTTTCTTAGCTTAGGTATGTTTCACCTTTTTAAGATATAGTTAATTTTACTGTATAGGTGTATAATTAATCAAGGATATTAGTTTGGTGAACAGAAACTCAAATATGCCGTATCTGAACTAGATTCTTTTTCAGATCGCTACTTGTTAATTTTTTTCGTGTTTGGGAAAAAGCGGTGTTAATAACTGTGTGATCCAAAGATATAAAGCTGCAAGAAAACGTATTTTCATAGATGTCTTATTGGCCAGCAAAGGGATAGTCCAGAGTCGGATGAGGCGTGTCCGAGGTCGATGTCCTTTCCCACTTCCAGTAGAGAAGCGGGCACATGAGCTGTTGGCGACAAAATTATTTCTGTTTATTGCCGACAAGTAATACAATAAGCAAGTACTTATGAGGAATATATGCAGTATAATACATATATGCATTATACCAAATGTAGTAGCATGCACACGTAATTCCATGCTTACCTGTTTCACTCAGATTTCAGTATGTGTCGGAAAGAATTTTTTGAATATCTAGTCAAGAAACGAACTATTCTTGAAACTTTTCTTGCTTCTTTAAAGTTGAGGTCTAGTTTTGGAGGTTAACTATGTTGTTCACTGGTTCTCTGTTAACATAAACTTGTTTGAACTCTCTTCTATTGATTTTTATTTACATATTTATTAGGATTCACACAAATATGTAGTTAAAAATCAATAACACAGCTTGTAACAAGTTAATCAGCACAGGTGATCCCTTGCCGTTCACTTCACGGTTTTGTGACTTTTAATCTTGTTTAATGTTGTTGAGGTTTACGTACAGCACGCCAGGGACACCCACGTTTTCCATGTTAAGATTTGAGTGACTAGTGACCCTGAAGACACAACTCACTGACACGACTGAATCCAACCATCTTAACACTTAGTCCCATCAACAAGTGTATCTCAACCTGTTAGTATACAAAAATGAGTAAGCAATCACATATATAAATTGTTTGTCTTCGTTGTGAGGTAAATACGTCTTATCTTGAAGATTTACGTCCATATAGGTGACAACTATTAAAAAGACACTTATCCAAGACAGCTTCTCGTAGAGATATTTAAGGTGATATGTTTAATTTACGGAAATAACTTTTTTATAAAATTACAAAGGGAAAATTACGTACAGAATAATCCTCCTTAAGACTCTCACTTGCGGAGAGTCTTGTGCAGCAAATACTTTAACATTTATTATGAAATCAGTAAAACAAGAAGTCGTTTATCAGGGCTGAAGGAAAAAAAGTTACAGAAATTTAGACGAGAAAAATAAAAAATACATTAGTTATTTTTCTATGTTATTTTCACCATTTTTCGTGGCAGGATTTAACTGACATATCTTTTTTCTTTCCTTCAATCTTTGTGTTCCCTCCTTTTCTATTTCCCCTATTTAATTTTTTTAGTTGATTTGGGGCTATGTTTAGAACAAAAACAAGTGGAGAAAATTTAAAAAGAACCACAGAGGATAAGAGTATAAAAAGGAAAAGAAAAATTAGGAAATACCAAAGAAGAGATCAATGAAAAACAATTCCTAAAGAGGATACACTCAAGGCAAAAGAAGAGAAGACATTCATAGTTAAAACCTCTACTCTTACACATACTAACAATAGTCCCCATTCAAAGTTCATCCATACTAAAATCCTCCATGCCCAATTCATTAACCACATTCTTATATTAAGCATCAACCTATTTCTCAATTCATCCATAAGTCATACAAAATACAAAATTATGGAACAATGTCGAAATCATTTCCACATCGCACAAAGTCCATTCATAATTCGAATTCGGGGTCCAACACGCAACACTAGAGCTTTTCAAGGAGGTGTATGCACTATATGGGCTAGACATGTCTGTATTAGTCAGATGTGATCCCCCTGTTGTATATACACCCCATCATTTTCCACTTTCTAGGGCTTTTATGTTTTATTCGTTGACTCCCTCTTCTTGGTGTTGTTGCCTTCTGCTTTGATCCTACTAATACCTGCTTATGCTTCTTTCTTGGTCACAACTTCATTATGTCTTAGGCTTTTTGTCTTACCTCTTCTTTCAAAAGTGATTTTAGTTGTCACTAGCTCTATCACCAAACTTCACAAGTGATGGCCGCTGGTGAAGCATCCACCATACCACTTTATTAAACCATGGATTTTAGATTTAAGAATTGTTTGCCTAAACTTGAAACCAAACGGGACATATAAAGGATGCTTTTTAGATTTCATTCAAGCACACAATACACACAACTAAGAAGTAGAACAACAAGTGGAAGGTTTATATGATTTTCCAGAAAACAAAAAAGGAAGATTCATAATTTTTCAATTTAAAAAGAAAAAAAACAAAAGGCATATCTAGATTTCCAGAAAACAATTTGCAAACTAATCATATCAAGGAGGCAGCACGTGTTTATTTCAAGTTTTTATAAATAATGAATGAAACATAACAATATTTTTCCAAAAAACCTTAACAAAACCATCATTAATAATTTCCCTAATTTGTATTAAGGAATTAATTAAAACCAAAATTTAAGATTTAAATCTTATCAAATCAATAAAGAGCAAGCAACTTAATCAAGTTTAACAATTAAAGGAGGATCTAATGACATTATTGGAAAACCACTTCTGATCTAATCATAAGCGCAAAAGAAAAATAAATTTTATAATTTCTTGATTGGATCTTAATATTTGAATAACTTGAAAAATATGAATCATAAAAGGTAATTAAATCATACCTAATTCAAATTCTTGCAAAAACTTTTTTATAGTGTTACCCACAAGTTGTCCAAATGTTCAACCTGTAATGGTATACATAAAGTAGATAAAAAGAACTAAACCTTTTTGATAGGTGAGGACAGGTATTATAGCCTTGTGCCTTTCTATATAGAAAAAGATAGAAGATTTTCTTTTTTATTGAAATTAAACTTCCAAACTATGATTAATGTCAAACTCTAATTGTAATTATAATTTAAGTTTAATGAAATCAAATATCTTAGATTTGATCCTTAAAGTTTCTCAAACTTCACAATCAAACTTATTTTAATTTGAATTGATTTTTTTCTTTTTAACTAGTATTTTATGTATGACCCATTAGGTTCCTCATAAGCTAGAAATAATTATAAATTATTGTTCTAATTCATAATTAAGATTAGATAAATTAAATTTTCTTTTAATTTATTTTAAATTCTCTAATTAAATAGTTATAATTATATATTAAGATTAACGTCTAGTACTATGTTATGACTATGTTAAAGTAGTTTAACTCTACCTATCCATTTATGGTTATGAACGTTTTTCTAATTACTTTATAGTGACAAATCATTTATTAACTTTTTCTTTATATGTTTTATATTATATCTAGGTACTATCGACTGAGCTATACTGAACAAAACGTAGTAATTCCCATATGAGATATTTTAGTAAGCTCAAGTATAAGGATAAATTATACAACCATCATAATGAGGAAATTTATAGACAAAAGTAATCGGGCTAGTTTAGTGAACCTATTCTCTAATTAACACTCATATGCTTATTTAAGTATTTTCAATTTATAGGATCAATTACTTGTCTCATATGAAAGAAACATAAGATATGATAGTTTTATCTTATATCAATATCTAGTCTTGATGAAACTAAACTAGAAACAACTTAGGAATGATACATAAACACAAATTACATAAAGATAAAGAGTACCTTTATTAATTAAAATAATAATATAATATATAAAATTGCAGCCAACCAATTGGCTAAAAGAGTATAAGCTGATATAATAGTTGCAACCACTAAATCACTTGCAATGTTGAAATATAAAATACAAGTGACATGATGCTAATTGTTATGTAAATTAAAATTATTTTATTATTTACATCAAACACCTTTTTTATATGTTAAAGTGTCAATTCAAGAATCTAGTCTTATAAACTATTGGTTCTTGGAAGGTGTTTCATATGAGAAAAGGATTAAGATTCCAAAATTACTAATAAAGTTAAATAGATATATATCATGATAATACAAAATATTAATTTTACTTATTTGACAATGTTAAACTCTTCTGTTCTTAGAATAATATGTACTAGTCGATAAGTTGGGTAACCTACATTTAAAAGCAATTAGTACAAAAACCAAAATGAGTAAATAAGAAAAATGTTTAATAGTTGGACATAAAATGGAAAAGTCGTAGGATTACTCTTTAATTTAAATCCGTTAAAACAAGAACAAATATTTCCGTAATTTCTTTGGTAAACTATTCTTGTTATTATCCACCACTATCGGTGGTCGCATAATATTTTTCCCAATAATTAAAAATCAAATCACACCGACAGGTTTAACTATGATAACCCTGAATCAGCTCACTTTCTAATTCAATTTATCTCAATAACCTTTAATGAAAGGTTGTAACAATCTCTTTCTTCAATTGAATTTTAACTTCTTCAACTTATAAGGATAATGTCCTTCTTCAAATGAATTCTTAATTAGGTAATTAGAGCATTTGTAACATATTTGTACAAAGAAATGAAACTGTTTAGAACATTAAAGACTCAATGACTTTGTTTATGCTATTTATATTCTGAGGATAAAAATTAGGTGGTTTATTAGTCAAGTTTTATTTTTTAATAATGATACTTTTATTATTAACTATATAGCTTCTGTATTATATATTTAAAATGATTAGTAAAAAGAGAACATATGATCGTATTAATAATATTATTAATACTTGGAATGAAGAAGAAGAATCGGTACTTGACCTTTATTACAGTGAACTTGAAAAGGTGATTAACGAAGAACATGCATTTGACGTGATGAATGAATTAGAACATTTACGAACATAACCTTGCAACTTGTAGGTAATAAATGAGGTAGTTATGGAAGGATTGCTAAATGTTGCTAAATTTAATCAACTAATACATTGTGGAGATTAAATTACGGATGCTCGCACTACAAAATTACGGATGCTCGCCACAAGACTGTGTCAACAATGCAGGCTTGATCTCTTGCGAATTGATCGAGATGTATACACGTTGAGGTGTTGTAAGCTGTCATCGGGGATTGGGAGACTAGAGGAGGAAGTAACCAAAGCAGACAAAACAAACACACCAGCGGCTAAGAAACGAAAAACCTAATATGGAAAATGAAACTTTCGATAACTTGGGGATTTAGAGAAGAATTTGAAGAACCTAGGTGTTGCTAGATTCGGAACTTCCTTTGGGCTTCTGATTCTTGTTGCACTTTGTTAAGACGAAAACGGTACCTGTGCCTATGCCTGTTCATAAAGCAGTGATTAGGGTCTGTGAGAATCGTTGAATTTGGAATTTGTGAGTAAAGAGAAAGCTTAAAGCCTTAAGCTATGGACGTCGTGGACGAAGAATTTACATTAGTTCATATACATCCTACACCAAAGAATGTGATCACGTCTAAAGAGGCTCCATACGACCCTTACACTGTGTATGACAATCTAAGATGTAAAGGAAACGAGAGTAAATTTAAATGAGGAAATGAAAGCAAAGGAAAAAAAGTTAAATTTAATTTCCTTCGTTTAGATTAGAGTTTCTTAAAATAAGTGAGAGGAAATAGAATTTCTATTGTTTGGATATATAGATGGAAAAGAATGGAAATTAGGTAATAATATATAAATTTGACAAATCTGCCCATGCATATAACT
>JAOTAZ010000007.1:298950-321465 GCA_025629785.1 Erythroxylum oxycarpum
ATCTTTGTACAAAACGCGCTAAAGGGGATTGCCTTTAGGGCACTACTCTAACAATCTTACAATACTGTACAAACATGAACAAGTCGAGTTATCCCATGGACAAGTCGACTTATCAGTATCGTAGAGGTATAAGTCGACTTACACAGTGGACAAGTCGACTTACATTTACACATTGCACAACTGACATTAATAACTTTGCATAATTATAAGCATTCATTTATGCACAAATGTGTATATGGAATAAGTATAATGTATGCTCAATGACATTCCCAGGTATATTATCCAATTTCACATCTTATGCTCATTTTCATTTCATAATTCAATCACTCATCATTTATTTTCTAGCAATATTTGCTCTCATAATAACAATTTCTCATTCACTTTAACTTAATACCCATTACTCCTCTCCTTTGAATCACAGCTACAATCATATGAATATCTTTTCTTCCATTATACATATGTATTTGATGCTTTAATACCAACAATTCATTTACTAATGTTATTCTAACATTATCTAATCATGCAATATCGAAACTCTCATTCTTTCTTATAAATTCTCCAAAATTCCAGACTTTCAGGTCTATTTTCCATGACCAATTATTCAATAGAAATGAAGTAATTTGACAATACTCTCTTCTAGAAAATTGTTCTTCTATCTTTTAAGTTTCTAATGACACTAATATCATTCAATTTGGTTTAGTAATTTGAAATTTATACCGCAAACATTTTCGGATTATTTTTATACTGAAACAGTATCTTATACTCAACTTTAATTCAAAATTTGGAACCCTAGAGACAAAATTAAAATTTGTTTTCTTCAGACAATTTGTAGCCCTATATCTCTAGTTTACTCCAAATAAAAAATCATTCCATTTGGATAACTATAGAAGAAGTTATAGGCAAAAGAATGAAAGATGTTTAGTGAGCAAAAAACTTTTAATCTTTAACAAAATAAGTCACAGTCGTGCATCATCAGTGTATGGCCGTGTACTCCAACTTAACCATGTCAGGGGCATGCGTGTCACTGTCGTGCAACCTTAACACACGGCCGTGCACACCCACTCTCTAAAACCAATTTTTGACCTAGTTTTATCACTCAATCTCTCCCAAATTATTTCAGAATGTTATTATTTTTGGTTGACATATAAAACAATATGTCTTGAGTCTAATGGTTTAAGTCCTAAGGCATTTGGAGGTCTATAGAAGAAGTTATAGCCAAAATACTGAAGGATGTTTGAAGATAGTCTCCCTTCGGTAGCCATAGAAGTCACGATTGTGCAGTAGCAAGATCGTTATTCTCCAAGTTTTTCCCAAAGTCAGCATGATCGTGCTTCTTCAAATGCTTCCCGAAGTCATGAGCGTGTAGAAGCACAATCGTGCTTCTTCATCTTCTTCTTCTGAAACTGTTGTTTTCTCTTCTTCTCTTCTTCTTCTTTTCTTTCACTTAAACCATTTCTAACTTATTTCAACCTCCATTTTCGACTTCCATTTAGTTCCAAACATTCAAAAATCAATCAAAATCCAAATTAACACATAAACATTAAAACCAGAAAATTCTTCACTGATCTTTCTGATTTTCTGCGTTTCCTTCCACTGTTACAATTTTCCATCTCTTGTACATTTTCCATTTTCTTCTCTAACTTCCATTCAACTCCAATATTTCACAAAAAAAAACTAAAATCCATCCTTAAACAAAATAATCAAAAATAGAAAAAGATCATTCACGCATTTCACCATTTTCTGCACTTTCTTCACTGTCATTTTTAGTATTTTCACTTTAATTTTTTCTGCATATGTATTCCTTACACATTCTTCATTTTTCTTCTCAAACTTTCATTTTAAATCACTTCCCCATATCAAAACATCACCTTACACCATTTCCTTAACTCTAAACACATTTTCGGTTCATTTCAAAAACACCTAAAAATTTACATATACACAGTAAAGAAAAACAAAGCGCGCGCGCGCACACACACACACACACACTTATATATATCACTTTTCTCCAAAAATTTTTGCACTCATTCATGTACATTTTCACTGATTTTTCAACGCCAAAAATCATTTCAACACTCTCTTTTAACATATTTATCATCAAATCTGAAAAAAATCAACGTATGCGGTATACCTTAGTTTTTCGCTCACGTTTTAGCATATGTACATTTTCAATTTATATCATCAACGGCTAACTATCATGATGCATGTTTCATCTTATACAACAATAAGGAACCATAAAAAGGATTACTTCTTTAAAGCTCTAAAATCTTTAAAATCACATGAACCCTAGCTTTCCAATAACACTTGATCATCATTAGTCAAGAGTTATAGGATTAGATATTTCGGTTTTAGTGAAGAAGATAGCATAAATGAGGTAGTAAATGAAAGGGAAGAGTAAAACTTGCATTGTGAGGGTGAGAAACTACTGCAAAAATGAAGCTTCCAGAAGATAAAGAAAATATCAAGGAAAAGGATTAAGACAAGAACTAAAACAGTAACTTGGCCTTTCAAGTTAAAAGAAACGAGGCTTTAAAACTTGACTTGGCAAGTGACACTTGTCACTTGCCCATTTGTCCCAATTCCTAAGGCTTTAACTAGCTCAATCATCTCTATTTTTTTTAACTACGATTGTCTCCAATTTTCAAAGTCATTTTCTCACAAATTCTAAAGTCATCAATGAAATTTCTTCAATATCATTTGGTTCCTATTTCTATTTCCATTTATCAATTTACGCACCAAACGACATTTTTCTTAGTTTAATAATATTCAACATTTTCATAATTTATTCCTAAAATTTACCAAAAATTTAAAATCACTAAACACACTTTCCAATTAAATTTTCAGTACACATAAAATACCATTCTCAATAAAATCACCTTTCACATATATATGTCAATTATACCCGGAATGTCAATGAATGCATGTATAGTCATTTTAATGTGTGCAAAAATTCAAATTTACGTGTATGTATGCTAACAATATGTATGGACATTAAAATGCATTTTTCTTAATCTCTCATTGATCATACATGTACCGTATTTTTGGGTTCTAACTCTTAATATGGGAACGACATGTTACAACTTCTAACCCTCCCTCTTCTTTTGATAAAAGGACATTTGCCCTATAAACTTTTGCAAAAGGTTTTATATTCAGGTTACTGGTCCATAAGAAATTATGAATGTGCTTTCTATATCCTTCAACATATTCTTAGGCAGTATGAAGTGAGAGGCCCAATATGTAACCACGTTATTCTATACTAATGTGATTCGTTGCTGGAAAATGTCAATAAGGAAAAGAAAAAGTGGATAAAAGAAAAATCTAATTTGTTTATTATTGCTCAACAAAAAGAAAACACCCCTTAAACAAATAAAAGGCCTATATTTATATGCTACTGTAGAAACAGAAAAGGCAAAAAAAAAAACACTGAGAACGTGACAGACATCTAACACATTTATTTTTCATTACTTTAACTAGGTAATGAAATAACAAATTAAAGAAGCCCTATTCAAACTTTGAATCAAATATTAACACTCCCCCTTATTCAAAGTCATATATTCCCATGAGTTTTTTGAAGTTCTCATGTTTTCCGGTGGGAGTGCCTTCATCAAAATATCAGCAACTTGTTCGTTTGTTTGTAAGATTTCAGAACAACTTCTCCTTTGTTGACAAGGCTCCTAATGAAGTGATAACGAATAACGATATGCTTTGTTCTGCTGCGGCAAGCCTTAGAGGACCAAATTCCCATCTCCACAGTTACTGCTACATATTGCAAAATTCTCTTCGCAGCTCCAAGATGAAGCATGCTTAGATTATGCATAAACCTGGTCTAGTATGAGACAAGTAGTTTAAGCCTCCAACAAGACTCCTAAAATATGTCGCATTCACAAATTCAGCACCAACATATCTACTCAACTTCTCATTCATATTTATGGGTGTCTATTGCATGCTTTCTTTGTGAAATAATGTTGGCCCTTGAAATTTTTTTTTACTATAAGCATGACTAGATGTATTTTAGGGACTTGCTAGACTTGTCATATTGGAATTGATTAGCATGTTATGTGATTAAGACTTTATGACATGAGTTAGTTGAAGTATTAAAGTAGTAAAAGAGTGTGAGGGCAATTTGGCAAGCCATATAAGTCTAGAAACCATAAGGCATTGAAGGAAGGGAAAGGTGGACTTTTGTAAGTCATTAAGGGTAAAATGGAAGAAAGAACGTTGTTTTCTTCCCAAAGAGGGGGAAAAACAAAAATGGAAAAGAGGGAAGTGAAATAACAAATCAAAGAGAGAGAGAAGTGAGATTTTGGTGGTTGAGAGGAAAACATGAGAGTTAAGCTAGGGTTTCTTTTCCTAAGCTTTATAGAGAGATATGGAGGTTAGGTAAGAAGGGAAAAGGTAGAGAAAGTCAAGAGCTTTCTTTTGAACCAAGCATTTCTTCTTTTGGTGAAGATCTAAGGTAAGAGCATTTTAATGTTTTAGATATTGGAAGGGTTTTGGTTCATGAAGCTTAGAAAATGCATGGGTTTAAGTTTTCTAGAACCATTTTATGGAACATACTTTGTGGGTTTCCATTTTAGCAACCCTATTGAAGTTGAAAATTTTTGTCTATGAAAAGGAAATCAAGAAAGAAAAGAGGAGCAAGAGAAGAGGCACATTTGAGCAAGTTATAAGCTAAGACATTAAGGTGGGTTTCACTTTTATAATTAGGTGATAAGCTAATAAAAGTTTTTCTGTCAATAAATGACATAGATTAATTTTGCAACTACCTCATTCATGTGCATTTAGTGCCTACATGCTTATACATGATTTGTGTGATAATTTATGGAAAGTTGTTTTTAAAACGATTCTTTGAAATGATGCATGATTTGAAACCATACTTTTGGAAATGTTTTTTAAAATATAACAAGTATATGAAAAGCAAGTTTTCAAGAGAATATGTCTTTTTGGGCATCAAGTTTACAAGATTTTGAAATCTATGTGTTATGTGGGTTTGTGGTAGTCTCTCAAGAACCGTCACGTGCACGTTGATCTAAGTATAGGCTTCTCCTGCCTGCCCACTAGTGGCATGGAACTCCCTCAAGAATTTATGACTACACAGGACCATTTCGTTGGAAATGTGTAGTGCGTCATGCTTCGGACTTACCTAAACCATTTGATGTGTTTATGTGCTCATGACAAGTTTGTAAGAGTAATGCATTTATGATTCACATACACATGAATTTCTGCATTGGAAATGTTTTAAAAATGTCTTTGCTTTTCTCCCCATAAGCAGGTGCTGAGCAAGAGATTGAATAGTCAAGGGCCAAGGCATCACTTCACTTTTGAAATATTATTGTATTTTTTTAAGCTAATCTTGTAAACCAAGGCTTTTTAGTTGCATTTTGAGAAATGATTGTTTTACGAAAGTTTGTATGTTGGATTATGTTGTAAGGTGGCTTGAAATGCCCACTAAAGCAATGAAAAACACTTATTTTGATGCAAATGAAGTATCGATACATTATGTTCGTTTATGATCAAGTTATTACATTGTTATATTCGATTTTTCATAAGGGTAAGAATTGTACCCCATATTCAAAGGAAAAATCTGTAATGATCTAGTTAGAATTGGAAAGAAATGTCTTCTTGGGAGTTGTAGATGATCTTTCCAGTTTTCCAAAGATATAAAGTTTGTAGGTTTTGGATATCGTAGTGGAAAGTTATGATCATTTGAAGTTTATGTTGTTGCATAGGGAGAACTTTCGGGACAGCTTCATTGATTGAAATTTTTAATCTTTATAGAGGCAAAATTTGTTTTTGAGGTCTTCATGGGAGTTTTAGGTCTATAAGTCTTCTTTAAAACGGTCCAAAAATGACCTTAATCTGATATCTATAGTGAAAGTTATGCCCTTTTGATTGCTTCAGTCTTAGTTTGGCTATCTTCGTCTTAGTATGACGTCATCTTCGTCTTAGTATGATGTCAGCTTCGTCTTTGTTTTTTGTCTTAGTTCTTCGTCTTAGTATGACGTCATCTTCTTCTTAGAATGATGTCAGCTTCGTCTTAGTTCTTTGTCTTAGTATGACGTCAGCTTCGTCTTAGTTTTTCGTCTTAGTATGACGTCAGCTTCGTCTTAGTTTTTCGTCTTAGTATGATGTCATCTTCGTCTTAGTATGACATTAGCTTCGTCTTAGTTTTTCGTCCTAAGATGACATCATCTTCGTCTTAGTATGACGTCATCTTTGTCTTAGTTTGACTTTTGTTGCGTCTTAGTTTGACTTTTTGCTTCCTTCTTCTAATCTATTCTTGACCCATTTAGAGGTCGAATCTAGCTTCGTTTCTTCAAGAAAGTTATAGATCTAGAGGTCCTCTTTCAAATGGTCCAAAATTGAAATCGATCAGGCATCTGTAGCAAAAGTTATGGCATTTGCGTTAAGACATGTACACTACGAGTAAGGGCATAAACGTGTTGGATTCTTTTGGGCCATAACTTCCTTACCTGACCTCCAAATAAAGCGATTCTTGAAGCAAGGGATTCATAACATCGTTGCCTACCTCTCCATGAAAATTGGTATCTTTTGAAGTTGATTTGAATAAGTTTTATGGAGAGAAAGCGAGGGGTCGGTTGAGAGATCATGATTGGGGTATGAGCATGCTTTAGCTTTTTAAGTATATCTTGAGCTGTAGAGCTCCGATTGAGATGATTCTTACTTCAAAACAAATTAGAGCCTTATAGCTGCAATTTATTTGAGGAGACCAATTTGTAATTTTGGTGTTCGATTGGTATAGGTGCTCCACTCTTATAGGATGAAACTAGGATCTGTTCTAAATTAGGAGAAAGGAGTTTGTTTATGGTGATTGTTTTGTATGGGCACGCCTTTGAATAAATACTGAGGAAAATTTGATGATGCCTATTGAGGGTTAATGAAGTAACCCTATAAGGGAACCCCCTCATGCAAGCATGACTCAAGATAGTTGGGCTCCGGAAACGGGATACAACACATTATGGAATTAGAGCGATTAGGTTTGGGTCCAAGTTTAGGATTAGGTTTTGGAGTATCCTACATATGAAATGGGTAGCTTAAAACATGAAAGTTTTAATTTGTTTCTCATTATTTGAAATTGTTTTATACGATTTGAACTGTTTTACATACTTTGAATTTTTTTTTGTATAAACTAAAGATTTTCAATGGTTTTCTATTCAAGGAGTGAAAAATGCCACCTCGAAGAAAAACTCGAGGAGCTCTGACTAAATCTAGCTCTCGCCAAGGGAGCACGGATGAATCTTATGCCCCGCAAGATACTGGGACACACCCTGCTCCTGATTTTGAGGCACCTAGTGTGCAACATGAAGTGCCACCACCTCCTCCTCCTATGGCTCAAGTAAACCCTTTGGACCGGTAGTTCTTTCAAGCCTTTGCCCAGGCTTTCACATATTCCATGGGCCAAGGGTCACAAGCTCCGGTGCCAACTTCAGTGGATAGGAGTGGATAGTGTGATAAGCTCCGCAAGTACAAAGCGGTGGATTTTAATGGAACCACCGATCCTAATGAGGCTGAAGCATGGCTGAAGAGGACAGAGAGGGTCCTAATTCAGATGAAGTGCAATGATGAAGAGAAATTGGATTATGCAGTCAGTTTGTTGTAGGGGGATGCACTCCACTGGTAGGAGTCAGTGCCCCACAGTCTGGATGTGCCTCCAGTGCTAACATGGAGAGACTTTCTGGAAGCTTTCAAGAGGAAATACTTCTCGAAGATCTATATCCAAGAGAAGGCCAAAGAGTTTCTAAATCTCACACAGAGAGACATGAGTGTGAGTGAATATGAACTGAGGTTCACCTAGCTGTCACACTATGCGGCCAACATTGTTGCTAATGAGGAGGATAAATGTCGCAAGTTTAAGGGAGGACTGCATTTGGGGATCAAGGAGAAAGTTCTGATCCATAACTTCTGTGACTACCAACAATTAGTAGATGCTGCACTCCAGGCTAAGAAGCTGGAAAATATTAGAAATGAAGTGAGCATGAAGAGAAAGAACAGGGAGTAGTCTATTAAAAAGGGGACAAGTACTCCAAGGCAAGAGAGGAATACAAGGAGTTACCATACTCAGAATGAAGTGGGAAGCAACGGTCCTATCAAGAACAAGCAGGCAAGAGCAGTCTCTAGACAAGCCTCGAGTGTAGTAGGCACTGGAAGGATGGGGAGGAGCAAGTACACAAACCCTTAATATGAGGGGTTCCAGGTGCAAGCCCCAAGGAGAGCAGAAACCATGGGAACCAGGCCAGTCACAAAGGTAGGGAGCTCTGGAACTACAAAGAAGACTATTCCTCTAGGGAGGCCAAGGGGTCAGGCACAGGCCAAGGTTTTTGCTATGACTAGAGAGGAAGCTACAGTCGCACTTGAAGTTGTCACGAGTATGGCTCAGTTATTTAATTCTGCTATATATGTGTTAATTGATTCTGGCCCCACGCATTCATTTGTTTCTGCAAGCATGACATTGCATGATGTTGTTTTGATGCCACTGAGAAGTCCTTTAATTGTTAGCACTCCTCTAGGGAGGCATGTGATTATAAGCCAAGTGTATAGTGATTATGAGCTTTTCATCGAGGGTACTCGACTGGTGGTAGACTTACTACCCTTAGAGTTAAAGGGGCTAGATTTCATATTGGAAATGGATGTTATGGAGAAATGTATGTCTCCTCATATTAGCAATAATGTCACCTCAAATTCAAGAATCCAATCAAATGGTTGGGTACTTTACATCAAACATAATGACACTCTCAGTAGCATATTCTACATTTTATGCTTGTGTCTCTGTCAGGAATAGGACTCTAATACTCACTTTTGAATCATAACATATTCATTTTTGATTTGTTCTTTTGTTGATCATTCTTAATATAAACTATATGATCTGTTTAACCTAATTCAGTGAAATTCTTCTTCGAAAGAAGATTTCTTGCTACTATCATCTATACTGTTCAATATCTATACTGTTCATACAATCTTTATCAATCAACTGTTATCATCATCGCATTATCAACCATTCTTAATACCTCAAGAAGAACAATTTCTATTGTTCTTTCATGGTCATAATGTTCTAATTACCAAAACTCAATGCAGTAGTAAACATAATTATTGTCGCATATGTTTAGGTGTCTATTATCAAAATCATCCCATTTGTCCAAAGATTTATCTCCGACAATTCACCAATTTATATTTTACGTAAATGATACTTTGATCTCCATTGATCCTAGACAATATTTCTCTCTTTATCCTCACCCACGATCAGTGTATCCCTGCCATGATCATGACAAAAACCTATTTTTGTCAGGCCACTGTCGTGCCCTGTACTTTCTTCCTTGCATCTTTCTTCCTTGCATTAACACACATTTTAATATCAATTCTACTCCAATTTTCCAGGATTTACCTGTTTTAATGTTACATCATATCTTAATAGTTCAACTACCATATTGACTGCATTAACTCTTCTCATTTAATTCTTCATCCTTTTCTTAATCTCATTCATACGTAAATCCCATCTTGGTTGCATTTCTAAATTTTTCCTTACTATATATCATCTCATGAAAGTCATTTATGTTTATTTCGCTTCCCCTTTACTCTTTCCTCATTTTTGTATCATTTTCCTATTGTCATTTTTTTCATCTTCCATATGTATATCCTCATTCAATTCAGAATTATTAATGCATAATCATTATGAAATTCTGATCTCAATTCCACTAATATCTTGTTATAGTGGATCATAACTCTTGTCATATTAATCGAACAACCACTTCAATTCCAATTTCATCTTCTTAAGATCATAACAAGGTTATGTTTTTCATTGCATTCTACTTTTACACTCTAAGTTCATCATTTATACTTGTATCCTTATATTCCTCAAACAATCCCTATATTCCTTAAACAATCCAGGACAATACATTCACATCCATATCACTTTCGGGGATATATCACCACAGTGCAATATTGATTTCATATTCAATAATGCATCCCCGAATACAAATACGTTGAATCATTATCTGTCATATTTACCTGTATACTATTTATCATTTCTATTTATCCACAACTTTCATTTTCTCATATCATGAAAGAGTATCATTTTCTCACTAATTCTATTAGCTCAAACTCTTAACAATTACTCATACGTGTGACTCATACACATGCGACTCAAACTAAGGATCAGTTGCTACTTCATACTAAAACTTGTCTAAAATGTGTATAACTTGATACATATTTCCAAAAATTCCCATATAAGATACTAAACTTGGACCTAAACCTAGAGTTGCTCTGATATCATAAGTGTTGGACCTCGTTTTTGTAGCCCAACTCGAAAATCATAAACGTGGACGTGGTTGAAAACAATGGATTCAGAGGAAAAATTTCTACGGGAGTAATGGCGGGTTCATCGCAGAGAAAATGTGAAAGTATGTCCAAGGACCTTTCAGGAAAAGTTCGTTGCGGCCAACATTTGGCCTCACCGCAAAGAAGTCTCGAGGTCATCAAATCTCACTCTAAAGCCTTCCTAAAGGTTTCTCCATCTATACCAACCTTACTTTCACTCTAAGTTGTCCCAAATTCACTCCCTTAAATGTAACATCCCATTCTCACACTGAGAGTTAGAATCCTAGATTTCTGTAATTGAGAAAATAGCAATGAGGGAGTGTTGGGCACCCTGCCCTCGTAAGACACGTGCCCGACATCCTAAGTGACATCTGAACATGCATCCAACAAGGGTGGTGTGCTCACGCCAGTTAGTCACCAAAATCACAAATTAACTTCTTCAAAACAATTGTATCTCTATGTCTCTAGTTTATTTTGAAATAAGAACCATCTCATTCGGAGCTCTATAGATCAAGATATGATTAAAATACTGAAGCATGTTCAGTAAAATAACCAATTCATGCTCTTCCAATCGATTCCCTCACTTTCTTTCCATAAATCTTTCACAAATCGGAGCATAAGGCTACCAATTTTTATGGAGAGATAGAAAAATATGTTAGAAATCTATTGCACGTTTTCTCCTTCTCTTAAATGCAAGACCACATTTTCATCTTCCAATCCTACCCTTAATGAGTGTGCAATGTCCACTTTGCCCTTTCATTTATGCCTTATATCTTTCAAACTTAAGTGACTTGCCAAATTTGCCCTTATACACTCTTACCACCTTAATTCTAACATTTCTATTCTAAAATTTTAAATTTCTACTTATGCTAACTAAATTAATGACTAAATTCTAGAAAAATAAGATAAAATAAATCAATAAATAAATAAAAGAAAATAAAAGAAAAAAATTTGGGGTCCAACATTGATACCCAAATCAAATAAACATTGACTAGTTAAATATGTTTAGAGATTGGATGTTGTAACATTTAATTTATGTTTTTAATAATCTTTTAAAGTGTTTTTGGGTATAATACACTTTGTATAAGTTATAGGAAAAATATTTACCATTAGAGGATGTCTTAGGAAGATATAAAGAGACCTTTTAGTGTATTTATATATAAGTAAGCATGATATGAGTTGTTAATGTATTATTTCATAAAAAAATTCTTAGATTATATTTAGTAATAAAGATATTAATTGAAAGGGAAATTGAATTATTTAGGCTTTCAATTATGGAAAAGTTGTGTTTTTTGTTGGGTTTCCTTTTCAATCAGGGAAAAGATGTGTAAAGGATTCCTCTTCATTCAAAGGAAGATAATATGTAGGGGAAGCTCCTCATTTCCTATTGAAGAAGAAAACAACTAACTTTTAAGAGCTTAGAGATTTGATGTAGGTTAAGAGTTATGATCGAGTCATTGTTAATTGGTTTCATCTCTTTAGCTTTAATGTATTTTATTATTTTATGATTATTTTATATGAATTTTCCTTATGACTATATATTATTATAGGTACTGAAATCATTAAATTTTTAAAAGGAATTAAATTCTCATGCGTAATTCATTCTCTTACTGTGTTCCATTTGGGGATAACAACTAGTATTAAAATGGTTCTCATTTAGTGCATATAAAGTTTAGGAAATATTAGGGTAGAGATCATTAAGGTACAATTTGATTTAATTTTTCAGCAATGTTTAGGTAGACCTTATTCTTTAAAGGTGAAAATTACCTTTATTTGAAAACTAATATGAAACACTTCTTTTGAATGAAGGGATCAATCGTTAGGATGTTATAGAGAATGGACCTTTTATCTTGATGAAATATTTTGTAAAACCCCAAACTTTTCTTTTCACGTGTTTATAAAATTTCATTTCGTGTGATTGATGTTTTCGGGTGAATGTAAATTTTATTTTCGCTAAAAGGTGAATTAGGAACCCAACCATGAATGACAAGTATTAAAGTCAAATGATAGTAACAAAATATTAGAGTTGACTAGTATGGAAATGGCCAAAAATAAATTCAATCGGATGGATTTATGATAAATCAAAATTGACCTTGTTTTAAATTATTGTAGAGTAAATTTGAAGCATTCTTGGGCCGAAACATAAGGATATAAGAATCAGTCATAGTTACGGATACCAAAAGTAATTCGATCCAACTTATATGTTGATATATTTAGGTGTAACATGATGTTAAGTGGACATGAAATTTCTATCAAAATTGGACAAATTTTTCGTAAGCAATTTAATTTTTTTGGACAAGAAATAATACATGTACATATGAATTAACCTTAAGTGGCAGTTGTCACATACATAAAGAAGTTCTCATTATTTTGGAACAAGAATGCATGAAAATCTTGTGTTGTCACGTTTTTTAAGAAGTAGATATGAAGGACATAAACTTTATTACATGAGAGACCAATTCATAGTGTGGACATGTGTCATTTTAGTGAGATAAAAATGAAAACAACTTGTTATATGTGGGAGATAAGTATTGTCGTGGATGATATAACAATTTAGTGGTTTAATTAAACAAAGATGGAGAGAATTAAAATATCGGACACTATTGGAAGTAAACATTGGAACGTGTGGACAGCTCTCATTAATGTGTAGTATGTTCAAAGATGATGGAGGAGCTGCTCTGCCTTCACTCCACCAAAGTTTCAGCTCTCCTTTATACCAGAATTGTTGAAGAATAATTGTAACTACTCCTTTCACATATAGGTCTTCCAAGTTTCTACCTTTAGGAAATAAATTCAATATGGTGTCTAAGCTAGAAACCGTGGACACTTCATCAACGCCAGTTATGTGCTGAAAAAGAATAAACAATACACTACCATCTGATTTTAGGTATGTTAAACCACTCTTGTCCATTCTCTTTAGCTGGTCACATGAATACTTAAGCTGGAGACATGAATTTTCTTATGAATTGCGTGAATGTTTGAGCATGTTTTGAAGAAAGTGGAAAGTTTCCTAACTATGTTTAGTGAAATTCTATATTAGGATTCTCGGTTTCCTTGAACAGTCCTAGTGTTTTGGCCATAACTTAGTCTACAGAACTCCAAATTGGGTGATTCCAACTGTAAATGAAACCTAAGACATAGTATTAAAAATATCAATGCGATAACTAAAGCTAATTCTAGTTGAATGATATTTAAAATTAAGATTGATTATGGTAACCTAATATTGTCCTTATGTTGAAGCAGCTTGTGATATTTAGTACATGTTTCATAATTTAAAGGTGAAATGATATGATTTTTGATGATATGGAAACTAAAGACATGGGGGAACAAATGTCTAGCAGACTTCAAAACCTAATTTGAACGTTTGATATGTGAAAATTAAGGAACAAGTGGAGGCATGGTTAAACGAAGAGAGAAATAGCATGGTAAATGGAGGGGAAAACAACATATATATCCATATTTTATGTATGTTATTCAATGGGTTTGTTAATTGTTAAGAACAATATAACTTAGGTTAGATAACCTAAACATGTGAGGTTATTATCTATATTGATCATTGTCCAATTCGTAATGCGGTTGTCAAATTGAATCTAGAGATCGTATCCTAAGTTATTCAGTTGATTAAACACAACCTAGAGGAAAACGGAGATTAGTAAAACATTCTATTAGTCTCAGATCAATAGTGCGAAGAGAGTTGTAAAGACGTTAGGATGATGAAATATGCTTGATCATGTTTAGGCCGAGATTGACTCTAAAACCAGACTTTACTTATTTTCGACCCTTTTCTCATTTCGATTGCTTGTTTTAATTTTTTTTAATAGTTTAATTTTACTTTAATTTCTAAATTGCTAAGTCCAAAAACCACTTTATATTTTCCTTGCATCAATTAATTTCGTTACGGAAATTAACCGAACATTCCATGTGGATTTGATCCCGGCTCACCATAACTACAAATTTTAGTATGTAAAGTTAGGTAAATTTTGTAGTACACTCGATACGCGCTGTTAGAGGTTAGACAAAATCTACCTAAGAATGAAGTAATTTCAATAGCCATGAGTGCCTTTGAGGACCCTATCAAGCTTCTTTTGGTATCAAGGCTGTAACTTTCTTGTTATTACACCAAGTAAACAAATTCCCAGTGAGACTTTGATTACTTAAAGATGAGGCAGAAGTACAATTTTCTAAATCTTTCATACTCTAATTTCACCTTTTTCTACTATCATTTCACTTAGGAGGAAGCAAACATTATACATAAAGAAAAAGTTAGAAACTTTGCTTATGAGTTTTGAGGATCTGACCAGAGAATCCTTTTTTTTTCTTGCCTTTCTTAGACTTTTCCTTTTTCTTCTATTTTTATAATCTTAGTTTGAGATTTCACTCCAGTGGTGATGAGTTCTATATATTTAGTAATTCCCTTCGAGAGGGATTGATGAATTATGATACTTCATCAAACTTCATATGCTATGTTGTGGGGGCACTCTGTGGCTTCTTCAGCTTCCTTTGAATGATGTGAATCTCAAAACAACTTGAAGGAAAAGCTGAATGAACACCTTGTTCATGGATCTTAGTTGATAAAGCATCACGGGATCTTTAGAATATATCAACATGATTCACAAAAACTAGCGTCAACTATAAAGATTATTTAGGAACCTGTATAAGAAAATTTAACCAAGTTTTCATATACATGTCACTTGTAACTATACTTTAAGTTGTAATTTTATATGTAGTCTCTTAAGTGATAAAAACTAAAATAACATTAATAACATTGAAGTAGAATCAACTAAAGTAGGAGACATAAGTAAATAGAAGGTGGAGATTATATACTAACCACAATGCATTATGAATCAAATTGATTCGTGAATACTTTTTGAAGAATACCAATTTTTGGCAAGCTGGCTATTCTAAAGAGAGTTCTTATATTCCAAAGCAAATGATGAAACTGAGGGACATTAATTATCCTTGTATAAAACACAAAATTGGCAATGAGGATAAGACTTGGCTATGAATTGACAACTGGTTAGATATCAACCCTCTTGTATAACATCTGGATTTTCTAAGGTTATGAAATAGAATGCCATTAAATCTTAAGGTCTTTTGATTGTGAATTGTGAATGGTAAGGAAGTTTCAGAGGCTTTCACTGTCTTGTGGCTCACTTCCCTGTACTCCAACACACTGAAAATGAGGATACTATCTCCTGGGATCTTAATTCCAGTGGTAAATTTACTAACCACTCATGTTATAAACTATTTTCTTCTACTTATGTTGTAGTTCCTTGGTACAACCTCCATTTGAAACATACTATTTGTCCTAAAGCGTTTTTTATTGCATGGCTTGCTATTAAGAATAGGACCCAAAGTCCAAACTAAACGTCAATGGAGAGGAAAGGAGGATGAGACATGTGTACTGTGCAACAGGGCAGTCGACGATAGAGATCACTGATTTTTTCTCTATAGCTACTATAAGGCTATCTAGACCTGAATCTTGCATTTGTTGTCAACTCATCATTGCAGCTACATTAGGATCAAGTTCCGAGTTGGATGATTAGTGACACAAATAAAGGGCAACCCAATGCTACTCTTCTCAAAGCAGAATTTACTATTATGGTCTACAACATTTGTAAAGAAAGAAACCATAAACGATTCTCGAATCACAACGAAGGCAAATACATGATTGCTGATAGAAATATAAACATGATTAGAGTACATATTTGTGCCAAAAATGCTCAGCACTCTCTTACCATTGATATGAAGACCGGATGGCAGCTTTAATTTGTTCTTGGTTTCTCATAGTTAGTCCTCTTTTTATATTTTTCTCAACCTTTTTGCTCCTTTTGTAAGTAGGCTTTAAGCCTTGAATTCATTACAATGTTGTAATTAGTTTCTAATATAGTAATACGCCATTTATTTTTCAAAAAAAAAAGTATTGGGAAAATTTGTCAAACATACATCGTTGCTTCTATTTATTATTTTAGTAACATGAGTATTGGTTTTTTTTGTTTTTTGGCATCAATCAACTTATAACTAGTGCAATGAACTAGTGAGAAATACACAACTCCATACCATAGGGCCTGATCGAATAATAATAACCCTTTCATTCAGATGTTACACAATCTTGGCGCAAATTGAAGCAACGAGCAAGACATGTTCTATGAAGAGATCTCCACAAACCCAAATTTTTTTTAAAAACTATACATAAGGAATCCCATACAGAACAGTGACTATGCTGAAATTGTAAATATTTTAGATCTGTCATCGACCTTGTAAGCACACTAGAGGAGTCGTGGAAACAGTGCTAATTGCCAAGGATAGGATTTCACCTCTGCTTTTATCCATTACAATCTCTATATATTCTTCGAACCCAAAAAAGAGAAGGAAGAAGCAGAAATAACACACAAAACTATATCCCAATGCCAAAAGTCGTACAAATGGAAGTAACATATTGCAAGAGCGTAAAATATAGTCTCGAGACAAGAAATATCAACTACCAGTCACTATTGAGTACATTGTTTGGTTGTCTCTTATTAAATCAAAGTTCATCAATAGCTTTCTGGGAAAGAGCAAATTTTTTATCCCCTTAGTTAGCCTCAATTCATTAATAACCAAATCATCCAAATGAAGAAAGAAACTGGTGCTCATAGTTCCACTTTTGTTTTAACTGGGAACTGACATGTCAAAATTCTATATCCAACCTTAACCAATTTAGTACTCTTTATGCCAATTGAAGATTCACCTCAATTGCCAAAACCCGATTGTAATTGAAAGGGGACGGATTCCTCTGTACACAAATACCCTGTGCCCTGGCTGAAATGTGAGGGGAACAGAGGGCACAGGGTATTTGAGTACAGGTGATCTGAAGGGGAATGAAAAGTGGATGGGCATAGTCGTCACCCAATGGCATTCATGAGAAAATCAGGTACCACCTAGATGAACATTAGGCACTAAAGGGTACCAAAATGGGATGTTTTATGAGGTGAATGCAAATTGAAATTCTTATATTTCAACACACAAAGCATCTGCATGAACGTGTGTTACAATTAACCCATAAGAAGTTCCAAATTATCCTGACGATTCTAATCCACAACAACTACTGAATCTGAAACTGCTATATCAACAGTAGAATCTTTCTAAAGTAGCGTGGTTAAGCTCATACCTAAGTACCCGTTAAACATAAGCCTCAGGTATCAGGCACAGTAGTTTGGGACAGACATCCTCAACAAGATGAAAGGAAGGGAGACTTTGACAGGAAATGCTTAAAATGAAGCAACAGAACCACATTCGAAGTTATCGTACGCTGTTTTAGCTAGAGACTTGAGATACAAATTATGGGTCAAGGATATTACAAATCGAAGCCTTTTAAGTATTCAGGGTCACGCTTAGCCCTTTCCTGAAACTTGTTGAACCATCGATCTAATATATCCATGGGAACAACCAACTTGCTCCCATCAACCCCACAAAACGACTGCATATAATTAAACAAATTCTGACCTACTTTCATGGCAAGTCGCTCGATTCTTTTCTGAGCCGCCACATCCAACAAAGGCAAGGATGTCAAGTCCTCGACGGAGATCCCAATTTTGGCGGAGAGAGGAGCGGCGTCGGGCGCCTGAAGTTGCAATTGGCCTCCGCCGGGCTCGGGCCAGTTGAGGGCGAGAACGGCGGAGGGGCGTGATAGGGTGACAGCGCCGCAGTACTGGAAGGGGGAGCCTGGGGATTGAATGTAAACGGCAAGGGCTTTGTCGGGTGGGAGAGTGAAGTTGTTCAAGAGAAATATGCAGAGCTCGCGGATTTGATCGTAGGCCTCACCTGCAACACAATAAAGTATGAATTTATAATTTAAAACGGTAACCATAAGCACGACTACAAGCAAGAGATATGAGATACCAACGAAAGTGTTCATGTCCAGAATCCAATGGAATGTGTCGATTTGGGAAAAAGTGGAAATGTCCAGAGGGAAGCTCCGGTTGGGGAACACTACTCCAAACATACCTAGCTTATTTGCTTCTGCTTTCAAACTAGCAGTCTGATCTTTTGGTTGACGGTGCTTCTGTTAGCTACATAGCATCTAATAAAAAACGGAAATTGCATTAGTGTTCCAGTAGCATCTAGAAGTGTTGAGACTTCTGCAGTGCCTGTTTCCCCTTTCTCACTGCAATTTACGAGGCTAATTAAAATTAATATGAATTCGGTTCCTACTGCTTATCAAAATTAATTCTATAGAAAGAGGCTCTTTTTGATTTATCCCTGGGGGTTTGTCCATATCCCCATTGTAAGGTTTAAAAAGCCTCATATGAAACACAAGTTATATCTCTAAGTGAGAGGCAAGTTTACCAATTCATTTCTCTATGAGAAAGGTCCCTCAAGCACCTTACAAGTCCTTTATACACCTTGGAAAATTTTTTAATTTGGCGAGGAAGAAACTTCACTAATATTAAGTAACCTTCATTAAACTTTAAGTTCCTATAATTTGCATCAGCCTACTTCTTCATCGTCTTCGTGGCCTTCGCTAAGTATGCTTATATCATGTCGTTCTTCTCATACAAGCCTTTAGCGAATCTAAATACCAGAGGAATTAGGCCTTTATATGCAATAGCAAAGGGGTGGAGGGTCATTGATTGCTAACTTTTCACAACCTCAAATAGGTTGGCTCATTGGTTAATTCTTTCGCAAGTTGTAAGAAAATTGGGCAATATCAAGCAACTTTGCTTAATTGTTTTCATTGGCATTCATATAGTGCCTCAAGTACAACTTTAATAGTGCATTCACTCTCTCAATTCTCCCATCCATTTCGGGGTGAAAGCTAGCGGAAAAGTTAAGCTCAAACCTTATTAGGTTAAATAGCTCCATCTATAATCTTCCCTTAAATTGAGTATCTTTCTCGCTCACAATTATCTTAGGTGCCCCAATACTTTGCTACATGTTTGAAGAATAATCATGAGGCATCCTTGGCTATATATTTCATTGATACGGGGATGAACACTCCATAATTGCTCAATCGGTCTACTATGTTACTATAATGTTGCCATATCCTTTGAAGTTTGATAGGCATGTAATAAAATCCATGTAGATAGTCTCTTATGGCTTCTTTGGAATAGGTAATTGTTTTAATAACCTCGTTGGTTGGCTTTGATTCAATTTATCCTATTGTTACATGAGGCATATCTTCACATATAGCTAAATGTCATCGCACTTCTATAACCAATAATATGTGTGCTCCACAAGTACCAATGTATGATGCACTATAGGATTTCCTGCACTTTCAAAGTCATGAAACTCTTTGATGATTTCTTTCCACATCCCTTTACAATTGAAACACATAATCATGATCACCTTTAATGATAAGCGTTCCATTATAAAGCCAAAATTGTTGTAGCACCCTGTGGCTAGCCAACTTTAACAAACTATTAACTTGCAGATCTTGTTTAAGTCCTTCTTTTATCTAGTCAATTAAAGGAAAACTTGATTTATGATGGCAACAAGCTCATTTTTTCTATTAAAGGCATCAGCAACCAAGTTGGCCTTGGCGGGTTTGTATTCCATCACAAAATCAAACTCTACTAGGTACACTTCCATCTAATTTGTTTTCACATTAGTTTCTTTTACGTGAGGAAGTAGCTGGTGGTGATATCATTTGTCTTTACTATAAACTTTAGCCCTATAAAATAATGTCACTAAATCTATAAGTAATGCACCACCACTTTAACAAACTACTCTCACAGAGCATATACCGGACATACTAGAGTATATCCGAGCACATACCTTACGAGAATGACACATTAGAGCAATCACATTAACTTATTTATGGCATCACACGTATCACAAGATCTTCAAAAGATCAAGCATTCTTATTTCATTCACAAACATAACATTCATTGTGTCATTAAAATTTATAACTCATGTATAAACATTATGTTTCATAATCCATATATTTACATTTTAAAAACATCTAAAAGTTTACTGCTCTATATACAAAATATCCAATATGAGATGAGATGTTAAACCAAAATATCCTAGCTAGACTCTTCAGCGTGAGCTGACTAAACCTTTGAGCCATTCTCATTTCCCAAATTGACAGTATTAGACTTTCACTAGTTTGCCTTAAAAGCTAGGTCTCCCTTACGCCTAAAAATCAACGTTGCAATTTTGATAAGTTTGCGAATTCAATGAGTGAACCATCATCGATGTGCTCACTCAAGTTAGAACACAAATATAACAAGTAAATAACCAAATTCAACAAGTACATCATATCATTCCATTGTATATACGATATCACCTTTCATCACATTTTAATAAATACAACATGTACACAAATATTCCATAAAAAAATTTGGCAATTTATTGAAATCTTTCACATGATACATGTAAAGTTATATATGCAAATGCACATGTGACTCCACTTTTATTT
Source organism: Erythroxylum oxycarpum (assembly GCA_025629785.1). Classification (NCBI taxonomy): domain Eukaryota; kingdom Viridiplantae; phylum Streptophyta; class Magnoliopsida; order Malpighiales; family Erythroxylaceae; genus Erythroxylum; species Erythroxylum oxycarpum. The sequence continues at coordinate 319,682 of JAOTAZ010000007.1, forward strand.
TTACTTTGTTATGACTGAGCGCCTATTTATTGTCTCATATCTGTTGTAGATATTGGGCTCATTTCACATACTATCCTGTATCTATTATGAATATCGAGCTCATTAATAACTAAGCCTATAGTTCTTTGTGCACATTCCTGAGCTTAAAGCTCTTTTTCATGTTGGTCATTCCGGTCACAACTCCTTTACCTGATCATGCATATTAATGTGATGGAATGCATCAATTCACACATTATGTTATCAATACTTTTTATTTAATGTGCTCAGTCATTTATTATATTCTTCGGATTTGAGTCTGACATTCAATATTCAGTTGAAAACACATTTCCCTATTCATATACAATTAGTAAGCGCAACTAATACATTCCCAAATATCAAACTCCTCAAACTAACAATATTTGGAAATATCACAATTATGTAAGTAACAATTCAGTAACAGAAATTTAAACAAAAACAAATCAATCATAGTGAGAAACATCTAGGTTAACTCACAGTACACTCCAGATAAGCTATTGCCTTGAAGATTCAGCAATGTCTAAATGCTGACAATCTACTTGTGTTTCTTTAATAATGCAATACACATATAGTTCATACATTACTAAGTTGATCAATCATATCATTACTTAATCATCCATATGCTTATATGTCATGATCCATATGCTTATATGTCATGATCCATTCATGCTTAATTGACTTTCTCGAGTATCTATCCTTATTTACAAGTCTTGATCATTATACATCATATCTTGTACATAACTTATTGGTAATTAGATTTATACCTTAAGTAAACTTGATTATTCTAGATTCATCAATCATTCATTTACCAATCCTTTTTTGGCCTTATATTTTCACACACTTCCTCAATTCTCATTCATTCATACCTAATTCACATTTCTCACATCCTTTGGATCACATTTGCATTCCTAAAGACACCTTCATTCCTTTAACAACTCGTAAATTCCATATTTGAGTACATTGATATCAAGACAATCCATTCCTTAAATTATCACATCAATTAACAACCTAGTCTTATCAAACCCTTAACTAATTGATCAAGCAACCATCTAGGTTCATTTCAAGCACTAATCAAGTCCAAATACACCAAGGTAAAGTAACTTATCCTTAGTTGGTTCAACAATCACACAAAACATAATTTTTTTCACTTCAAAACATTGCCCACTGATAAGTCAATTTAATTACACATATTTTGGACGTAATTAATTTTAAGGTGTTGAAATTATTATCTGAAATTAATGAAATTGTTTTATAATTGTTTTATAAGTCAATTATAATTGTCGCAATTTCTTTCTTCTTGTCTTTTATTATTGAACAGCATCGTCGTTCTCATCTTCTCCAGGCTTCCGAAATTGATTTAATTAGTTGTCATAGTTTAATTTTTCTGCAATTTGCCAAGTAGTTTATTCATAGAGTTAGGGATTTTAGTTAATTTAATTTTCTTGTTTTCTTGTTTCAATTTCTGCACAATTTCAATTAGGGATTTTGTTATTTTTAATAAAGACCAGTTATTGAGTTTGTTTATTTTATTTGTTTCTTTTGATTTCAATTTAATTCTGCTTAATTAATTTTCTTGTCGACTTAATTATTTTAATTTGCAATTTCCTTTGATTTGTATTTTTATCGTTGTGACAAAACCCCTCTCTTTATTTTCGTTTGAACTAGCTAACCTTTACCGTCAGAGATTCCTCATGGGAACGATATCCGCTTACCGCTACTACATTAATTTGTTTTAACGGAAGTGATTTCTTTTATATTTGGTTGCAGGC
>JAOTAZ010000007.1:327129-337322 GCA_025629785.1 Erythroxylum oxycarpum
GAAAGAATTCACACCCAATAGTACGACCGCCTCGTACTAACCTCGTCAGAGGATTTTTCAAGCTATTTCTACTCAAAAAACAAAAACAAATAAAATCAAGAAAGCAACAGTCTTCAGTTCTAAACTCTGTCACCGATAGAGCAAATAGTCACACCAATAGTCTGTATACTTATCTGTGACAAGGTCTTCTCATTGTTGAACAACCGTCATCATGTAAAGTCCAAACTGATAGATATAAGAATGCTCCACACTGAAAACAACTTACTCACCGATAACACCACTAGCAAATCAACTTAAGAGAAACGCAGCAGTCAATCACCGTGTTTCTGCGCAGTATATCACCCACACCAAAACTAGCAAAGATCTCAATTGCCAAGATACCAACCTCTGCACTTCCACGTCAGCCAAGGTTCAACTTAAAAAGGCATTAATTACGCAACACACCAAATCACCGTGGAATAGAAGAAATCCTTATCAAAATAGAAGATTGTTGGACAACTAATTGATATCTAAAACTTCATTATTTACGCAGCCTCCCAAGACAACCGTGGAAGAATCCTTATCAAATAAGGATTGTATTGGATAGAAAAGGATTGTATTGGATAGAAAATCAACTACTAAAAGTTATCCAATTAAGAGTATATTGCCAAGTCAATCCCAAGCTTCACCTATTTCCAAAGGGGAGTGCAATCTTCAATAAATATAATCTTATATGTTCAATTTAAAATGCCAAAACCAAATAAAGAATATATAAAATAGATTTTAACAAGTACTTTTTGCATCTAGACGGTAGAGTGAATGTCGAGACCTTCTAAATCCTTTGGTAGGGTGATGTCACTCCATTTCACTTTAGCATTTTTTTTCCAATTTCACACTTCACAGACCATAAAATTTTTTTCAACAGTCTATCAATCTCCTTGATTATTTTCCATGGTAGGATTGTGTGTGGTAGCCGGTGCATATGAAAGCTAGTAAGAATCGAAAGAGTTAGAGTAAGTCTCCCTACATAGGAAGGGAATCAGTTTTGCCACAAAAGAACTTTAGATTTGATTCTCTCTAGTATAGGAATGCAACCATTATACTTTAGCTTATTAGCTGATATCGCCACCCCTAGGTACTGTAAATAAGAAGGATGGAAATTGAGCCCTATTACTCGACTAAATTCATTCGGGTTTTGTATATCAGCAGATAAGATAAAGCTACTCTTCTCCATATTTATCCGCAGGCTAGACCACTTAGAGAAGGTTGTCAGCGAGTTCGTCAGGATGTTTACAAAAACAAGATTCACAGCACAAAACGACATAAGATTATTAGCGAAAATAAGGTATGTGAGTTGCAGCTCTTGACACTTTTGATGGTACTAAAAATGCCCGTCAGAAGATGTAAGGGCTTAGAGAAGTTTAGACAATCCTTTCATGACTAAGGTAAATAAATAAGGGGATAACGGGTCCCTTTATTTAAGTCCCTTAGCGTTCTTGAAGGGCTTGAAAGGCGCTCTATTAATTAGAAAACTCAACCTACGAGTTTGAATACATTCCATAATCCAATTCACAAACACCAACGGCCTGACTAAAATTTCTAGGAATATTTTAATAAAATTCAATTTATCGCATCATAAGCTTTGTAGAAGTCTATCTTCAGCATACAACTCCTAATTTGCCTACCAGATGAGTAGTCTTTGAGTAATTCCAGTAAAAAGGAGAATATTATCCTCAATGTTCCTTCCCGGTAGAAATGCTCCTTGGGTAATGTCAACAGTTTTCGCTATTTATCCGCCAGCAATTTTGTGATAACTTTATATACTAGGTTGCAGCACAAAATAGGACGGAAATCGGTACACCAAGTAATGGTGGTTGCAATGTCTAGGCATTCCAATTCAACAAATTATAAATTGTGTAGAGAAAAAACAAAACTTTGGTGCTACTAAATGAAGTTATTTGACTCTGAACAGTCAAAACTCCATTATAGAGACTGTTAATGAAAAGGTAACTACAGAAACAGTGCACACTCCTCAATATCTATAAGATCTTAGTACCTAGCAATTAACTAGGCTATATTATATAACAGATCACTCGAAATCCGAAATGAGCCATGACTTGATTGTATAAGTTTAGATGGAAGTCCAGCCGCACAAAGAGTTCACGAATGTTAATACTGATATGTCGATCTGATTTATTTCACTGGCTTCGACGATAGAGAATAGTTCAAGTAGTAGAATTCGTGGCCAGAAAAGAAGTCTCCACACATGCTGTTCAGCATAAAACTTGGTTCCCGGGGGATTGTCAAAGGTCGACTCGATCTGTACATTAATAAAAAAAAAAACAATTATTTGCAGCAAATGCGACAGAGGGAAAGAGCCAAACTTTAGGGATCTGTTATTAGCACCTTTGTGGAAAGAAAGGTCTGTCAAAGAAGGGCATCAACTGAGCCCTTGGAATCATCTCTTTCCTCATCATCCGAATCTCTTCTTCTTCTATCATCTGTTTCAGATTTGATGTTACTAAAAAATTCGTGACAAAAACTAGTTAGTTTAAGTTGGACCTTGATGGTTAACCTTGTGCAATTTCTCCACTTGTTTCTTTTGCATCTCCGCGAGATATAGCTTGGTTGCGACCTAATTAAATTCAGAGAAATTAAAATGACAGCAGATGAAACAATGACTTGGGCTGGAAGTTGAGTTACTAACCGAATAGTTGAACATAGCTCGTTTTAAAGCTCTTTGTTCAGTGTGGAGCTTGAATTCTTGGGGCTTTGTGTTTTCCTTTGCAGGAGGCTTCAAGGCGGCCTACGTACCATGCAAGTTAAGGTGTTTTCATTCAAACTATGAGTTTTGCGATAAAAGGTGGTGGGAGGCTGAAGTTAAATATTCAGTTTAATTACCTTTGATTTCTGGTGGAGTCGATCCTTGATCTCATCTTTGTTCTGCTCAGATGCCAATGTACTTGATTAGTAATTCAATGACAAAGACTGAAGCTTAATTAAGAGTCTAGACTAATCATATGCCAATAACGAAAACTATAGATAGTAGCAAATTAAAGCCGAAACGATAAAGAAAATAAAAACCCATTATTTATAGTTACAGCACATGACGACCTAGAGTTGTTGTTTAAAATATCATTCAGCCAGAGAAAAACAATGTGTGGTCTTCATTTTCGACTTGGCAATCACCCCTTTTAGCAATCTAACAAGGGAGTTTCCTTTTTTCTTTAAATTCAATAATTAAGTACCCACTATTCCTCTAGCAGCAGTGTTGCTCGAGGAGACAGCGGAGATTGAGCTATCCTCAACAAGCTTTTTTGAACATGCATGACGAAGGAAACAGACCAAAAACCAATTAGCGTTGTGCCAACAGTAAAAATATATACAAAGAACAGATATAGCATATATTTTAGCAACCTTGAGTGGAGTTTTTGTGTGTGATTTTTCCATGCTTTAATTAGCTGATGAGCATATGCTTAAAGTGAATGAGTGAAGTGAATTTATAAGGCGGGGAAAAATCAAAGGTTGGAGATTAGTAATTGTCTCAAGAATTTATGCTTTACAATAGATATAGAGTCTGTTGCAACATCGCCAACAAGGCTCAGAAGCTCGCATGCTCTCTTGCACCAAACTTTCTGATTAAATCTCCTTCTCAATGCATGCATATTAGTCATAACCGCTTATGTTCCTTCAATTCTCCTCTAGCTGTTAAATAATCAAGCAATGTGTTTTTTTTTCCCTTTTAGAAAAGAGCACCAAACTTTGATTTTGATAAACCTAGTTATTCATCATGTGATCCATTTACATCCTATATCGAAAACTGTCATATAGCGCAGCACTCGTAGCCTTGCTGTTGAGACTATCTAGTTCATAGCCTCTGGTAACTTCAAAAATCTAGGAAGTAGGAATGTATAGGAATTAAACTATCTTGTAGTATTGTTATGATTATATGTTTAGGTACGTGACATGACATCCCTTGTTAAGTGTCTTGTCTACATTTTTGTTGGTCAAATGAAAAACCTAGAGACAGAAGAAAACCATAAGTTTGGTCGGAAAATGTAGATAAGAGCTTAAATAATGCAGCTAGCCTCATGGAGCATTCGTATACTAATGACTAACAGCAACTACAGCTGTAGAAGGCGTCATACTTAAGAAATGGCACTCAAGAAACTACGTCGCCTTTTGATCCAAAAACAACTTATGAACAGGCCAATCACTGTCCAAAAAAGCGAAAACAAGTAGTTAACCACCCACTTTCCAAATCTTTCTTGTTAAAGCCGTTATCTAAGCAAGAGAGAATACACAGTTCGTTCACATTAGATTAGAGGATGGTTTTTATTTTTTTGGGGATATTGTTATGGGTAAGCAGCATGTCACTCAGGCAGTTAGGTCTTGAATGGAAAAATGACCTACTCGCTCACTCAAATGCTTTTACCTCAAGTTATTTGCAAGCAAGTCATAATTTGCTTGGGATGAAAATGACAGTTCTCATAAGTACTACTGCCTTTATTCTCTTACTTTCTGAGGTTAATTATAATATGCATAAGAAAATTAATGTTGGATATAAGTTTGAATTGATTAATTTGGTAGTCGATGTTGAGGTTTTCTTTTAAAGGTTATGTTAGTGGGATTTGGTTTTCCGTTTGATTGACGAAATCCGATATATGCAAATTGCCATTGTTTAACAAGTGGAACATGCATGATTTGATTGTTACGCAGGACCGGTTGATTGTTGTCTACTTTCTTTTGACTAGTTTATTTGTGAAAATTTGCGATTGATAATCTATATAGGTGAATGATAATTATGCTTAAAGATTAACTCTCTCTCGTTTTCCTTGTATTAGCTTTTTCTCATTTTCCTTCTTTAACGTCTATATGAAAAAAAAACTCTAAATTCAAAGATAAATTATATTTAAAATTTAAAACTTTAATTAATTTTATAATATTGATATTTACTAAATGTTATATTAATAAAATGTATGACATCTGAATCTATTTCAAATATAATTTGTCATTTATTTTATGTTAAATTGAAAGCAAAGAAAACACAAGATCATAAACAATATAATTATGTATATCGTAAATGTTTTACAGAAAAATTTTTGTACGATTAAATAAGTCAAATGTGGAATGGAATTTCTAATCTCAACTAGGAGTTCTTCGAATTATTATGATGCAAAACCCTCATTAGTTTTTTTTGGTAAATCAAAAGAATTGATAAACGGAAAAAAAATATGTACAAAATGTTCACTCACAAGTGCCACTAGAGACACATTTAGCTCAAATAAGCAACTAGCCGCAGGGCAACCCAAGATAGAAACACAAGACAAAAGGATGATAGAAGCAAGGAAGGAGCAAAATACATCCAATCAAAAGCAGAAACACAAGAAGCTCTACCAAAACCGAAGCATCTGTAATCCATGCGAGAGCCTAATTAAAAAAATCACAGTCCCAAAAGATGCAAGCTAAGAGAGGCTGACTGGAATGCTGTTCATGGACACTCTGAGCACCTGAACGGCCAAAGGAAAGCTGTTGCCTAGTAGTGATTGTGCTGAAACTCCAAGGGTAGACTAGGCAAGGCATGGCCTTGCCAAAGAGACCCCACATGCTATAACCTGAAAATGTCTGAGCAAACATCCTGCAAAAGAAATGATGACCCTAAATATAAAATTACCTCCTCGGTGTGTAGGCTGAGAAGTTCTCTAACGTGGGAGATTACTCTGAGATACACTCTCTACTCAGCCAATGATTCATTCTTGAAGGTTCTGGCATTACATTCAAACCATATATGGTAAACTATAATGGAAAGCAAAAGAGGGAAGTGAATGATGGCTGGTACTCTGGTACAGGAAATAGTTCTATACCAAGAGAGGATAGCTGAGAGATTAGAAGGGTTGTAAGTGGGCAAATCGAATCGGGTGAGACATTGTTCCCAAATTGTTTGAGAGAAAAGGCAAGCAAAAAAAAAGTGGTCGATTGATTCATTTGCTGAGAGGCACAGGGAACAGTGATTAGGAGTATAGAGGTACTAAAGTTTATCCCGGGTTTGAAGCTTTTGCAGGAATGCAAGCCATAAGATCAAGGAGCAGTGAGAGGTACTATATTTGGACCATACCAGTTTGTACCAAGGAACAACTGATAGCGGTGGTTGCAAGAGTTGATAAGTTGACGCATTGGTATATCGCTTGGAGGGCTCGCTAACCATTCCAGGCTGTCAAGTAAGGTGCAATTGGGTAAATATACAGGTGGATCAAGGTGTCTAAGGAGTATCCCTCATTAGTTTTATCTTTTTGTATTATTGTTTTCTTGTGAGGAATATCCCTACTTTAAATTACTACTCACAAAATCTCCTTCTTATTCATATACTTTGTGTTCCAAGTTTTTCTTGGGAAAATAAAGAATTATATTGTTCATCAAAATTCAAAGAGTCCAAAATACAATGTATCAAGAATCTCAAACTTCTAAGAGTTCAAAACACAAAGTTTCATAGGGCAAGTTAACTCGTCTAACAACACCAGAACCATTAAGTTTTATCAAGTTCTATTGACACTTCATTAGCTCCACATTCCAACTTTAGCTTCACCTTTTAGTAGTTTCTAAGTCAGGTTCTACCTATTTTTTGGACCAGTAGGTATTTGATTAAGAATTCTTTACTCTTACCATACTTGGTTGACAGTTTCTTGCCTCTTGATTAAGTATGAGTTGCTTTCTAACCTGTTGTATGGTTTTTCAAATAATTTTCTCTTTTGAGCTTTCCAGGCCTTTAAAGCAGATAATATTGTGTTTTTCCCATATCTTCTATATACTTGCTCCTAAACTTATGACTTCATTGCAATTTCTCCCCTTTTGATAGTTTTGCCCTACATCAGCCATCCTAGAATATCCCTATAACTAAAATATTTTTTATGAATAAGGCATAAATCTTGCACATTTTCCCATATACACTTTGTTAACTACAATCAAAGAAAAGATGAGTAGTAATTTCTCTTGCCTCCTTACACAACATACATAAATTAAAAAATTTGAGAAAAATTAATCTGTCCTTAGTTGATAAGTCTTGCTTGATGGTTAACTGCATTAAGAAAGGTAGCTTGGGAAATAAGTTCTTGTTCCGCACAACTCTATACTAGGTCACCTTTTCTCCCACGTCTCTTATCACTTTTTCTATAAGACTTATTAGTAAACATTTTATCCTTGTTCTCTAGATTAGGATTGTAGTCTGGTAATGATAAAGCTAGTTCATATGGGAAGTTAGTCCTTTGATTCCTACTTATCCATTCTTTAACCTTGGCATTGAAAAGAAATTTGTTTTGTAAATGTATATGGAGATTGGAATGGTATAATAGTCCCACTCAACTATAGTTATCATGGTGAAGGAAAGCTTTTTCTCCATTCCCTATCTTACATTTAAAGGAATCTGAAAGATGTGTTAAATCAAAATAACTTCACAATTAATAATTTTGATGAAAATAAAATAATAATAATATTAGAAAGTAAGACGAAAGAAAGTAAAACGAAGCTGAAACAAAAGTAAGATGAAGCAGAAGCAGAAACTAAGACAAAGCGGAAGCAAAAGTAAGACAAAAGAAAGTGAGACGAAGGCAAAAGTGAGATGAAAGAAAGTAAGACTAAGCAGAAGCAAAACTAAGACGAAAGTGATACGAAGACAAAGACCCAATACTACGTCGGATGGTTAATCAGTTTGAGTTAATTACAGAACTCAACTTAATAACTGTTTCTTCAAAGATCAAGAAACAATAAGAAAGAAGTGGTTATCAAGAAGCAGTTGAAGATGAAGGCTATAAATACGAGTCAGAGTCGAAGACTAAAAAAGTTGGAGATTTTAAAAAGTTAGTGATTTTGAGAAACACTGTATTCATTGTGCTAAACTCTAGAGCTATTATTTACTGTAACAAAGCTTGCAATATCTTTCTGTAAAAGAGAAGAAAAGCTGGGAGCCTGAAGAGGCTAAGTGAGAAAAATAATACTTGTTTTAAGAGACTTGAAGAGGCTCTGTGTAAAGAATACTTGTATTTTTTAGAAGAATAGTGAAATCTCAGAAAAGATTGTGAGGACTGGACGTAGCCGACGGTTTGGGGTGAACTAGGATAAAATTGCTGTGTCAACTTCTGCTCTCTAACTCTCGACTTTTAATTTTTATTTTTTATATAAGTACTCAGAAGTTAATTGCAATACATTGTGATTTAGACTTAATAGTTTTGAAAAGCAAGTTTTCAAAGAAATTTAGAAAGGGGATTGTATTTACGAAAAAGAATACAAAATTCAACCCCTCTCTCCCCTTGTGCATTTTGCATATTGAACGTAAAGTCTATATTAATGCGTGATTTACTTCAATTGGTATCAGAGCACGGTGTCCAAGAACCATCGTTACAATGTGTGGATAAAGATCCATGGCAGAATCACACGTTTATATAGCTGAAAGTGCCTCCATCACTAGACCTCCTGCATTCAATGGTGAAGATTACCATTATGAGAAAGACAGGATGCGGCTCTTCATTGCATCTGCTCATATTGATCTTTGGGAGATTATAGAGAATGGACCGTATACACAGTTAGATAATGAAGGAAATGTTGTTCCACGAATCAGATGGTCAGTAGATCAAAAGGCAAGATTCCAGCTGAATTCAAAGGCCAAGTTTTTTCTAATTTGTGCCCTAAGCAGAAGTTAGTATGATAAAGTTCACGGATACGACACTTCGAAGGAGATGTAGGATACTCTATCCATCGCACATGAAGACACCAACCAAGTAAATGAATCCAAGATAAGCATTCTTGTACACCAGCATGAGCTGTTCAAAATGAAGGAAGAAGAGTCTATCGATCAGATGTTTGGATGATTTCAAACTATCGTCAATGGACTTAAAGCTCTTGGGAGAGTTTATGAAAATCAAGATCATGTTCAAAAAATTCTTAGAAGCCTACTAAAAAGATAGAGACCAAAATTCACCGCGGTACAAGAAGCTAAGGACTTGAGCGTGTTAAAGCTTGATGAATGGCTTGGATCTTTAAAGATACATAAAGTAGAACTCGATGTAGAAGATAAACTCAGACGAGATAAATCTATAGCATTGAAGGCTGGACAAAAGAATCACAAGATTCAAAGGAAGAGAAGTTCATCGTCAAAAGCATTAAAGATTAATGAATTCAAGAATGACGAATCCAGTAAATCTGAACAAGATTCGAGCGAAGAAGATGATGAATTATCCTTTATCTCAAGGAAGAGCAGACGTATGTGGAAGAAGAAAGCTAAAGGAAACAAAGAGTTCTCTTTCAAGAAGAATAGCAAAGATGAGGGCAAGAACGAGAAGACATCTGTCATTTGCTATGAATGCAATAAACATGGACACTATAAGTTTGAATGTCCATTGCTGAAAAGAAAACCAAAGAAGAATAGATAAAAAAAGAGGAGCGTGATGGCAACATGGGAAGATTTGGATTCATCCGAATATGATACTGACTCAGAGGCATCAGTACAGGCTAACATTTGCCTCATAGCCGAAAGAGAAAGTGACGAGGAGGTAACCTCAAAATTTAGTGAATTACAAGATGCATATTAAGAATTATTAGAAGATTCTCATGCAATTCTTAAGTAGTATAAGTTGTTAAAGAAAAAGTTCGTAGAAAACTTGAAGAACAAGCAAGTGTTAAAGAAGGAAAACGTCTGCCTGAAGAAACAAGTAGACGAGATGAAGAAAAAGGTAGCTATAGATAGATCTGAGGAGATCAATTAGTTGAAACAAAGGATCAATATTCTTTCAACTGATCTATCAACATTCACTGAGAGTACGAGAAAGATGAATGACATGCTAGGAAGATACAGACATCCTAATGATAAGAGTGGATTAGGGTTTGCGAAAAACAATACTCAGTATAAAAAGAATTATATTCCTTATAGTAAAAATTTTCATCAGTCGCATTATCATCATTCCATGAATCAATTTTAAGACTAACCCCAAAGGACCCAAGAAAATCTGGGTACCTAAGAAAAATATAATATCTATTGCAGATCTTCTTCCTTGGAAGAAGCAACCAGCACCAATGGTATTTGGACAGTGGATGCTCGCAACATATGACAATAAGAAGGTTCTTTTACATCTATTGATAATGTTCTGCTACTTGATGGTTTAAAACACAATTTGATTAGTGTCAGTCAATTATGTGATTCTGGTTTTGAAGTGTCCTTCAATCAAAAT
>JAOTAZ010000007.1:356245-377823 GCA_025629785.1 Erythroxylum oxycarpum
AAAAATACAGCTACAATTTTTTTAAATTTTCTTAAAAAAATATAGAAATTTAAAAATATATTAAATAACCGAATCGATTATGACCTGACGGCTGGCCTGTAGCCTGGATGGGCCTTCCGGTTGGACAGCCCGGGCCTGGTGACACGCCTAAGTCCGGAGAATTCCATATATCCTTATTCAATGAATTGGAATATAGGGGTATTTAAGTAATTTGAAAATATGTTCCGGAGATTTATAGAAAGCAGTAATCAGATCAGACACTACCAGGACTCAGCTTAAAGTTAGATAGGTGTCAATCTGACATGCGACTGGGTTAGATATTAAGAGATGAGGAAGAATCTATAAAGCGTTTCTCGATTTGGAAGTAAAAGGAGAAGAAAAGAACACGCAGGTTCATCTTTACATGACTTGGCTTCTCCTTCTCCGTGATTCCATTTTCTCTTATATCCTTTCCTTAAGAATGAGATGGTTCTGGAAATGCTTTCTATAAATCAATAATACAATTTATATTTAATTATTCACAATATCAAGCAAAGCATATTATATAAATTAACACCGAACCATTAAAGGACTAAATTTGAAAATAACAAAATCAGCCCTCTTCCCTCCTCCATTCTTAATCCCTAACTCTCCATTTTCACGTATGTTCTTATCCTCCTCTGCTCAGTGTTGAAGCTGTCACCACCTCACCGTCGTCAGTCCTCCATCTTCGTCTGGTCGGAGTCGAAACTGTAGCCTCCACGAAGCCGCCAGTCACCTTCGGTCCTCCTCCATTCGTTTCTGTTAATTTGCCGCCGTCACTCCTCCATCGTTGGAAAACACTCTGGTATACTATATCATCTTCTAGATGGAAAGAAGCGATAACAGTAACGATAATAGCAATGGTAACAAGAGAGAGGAAGAACAATTTGAGGACGTGAGGTCAGTGGTAGAAGCTATTTCCGTTGATGCTGATATCGACGTACCTCTTTATCAAGTCGAAAGTCTCTGCATGCGCTGCCAATTCAATGTAACCTTCTCTTTTATTGGATTGAATTGGTTTTATTTCTGGGAGAATTTATTCTACTTGTAATTTGTGGCAGGGTGTGACAAGGTTTCTGTTGACTTCAATTCCACACTTCCGAAAGGTACTGGTACCTTGCTTGCCTGCTTCTATTCTATATGTCTTTTTATCTTGGCCTAATCCACATGTTGATGTTGAGTTTTGGAAAAATGAGCTTGATTATTCATTTTTATTCAAAGAATGCTGGTATTCTTGCAGATCTTATTATCTGCTTTTGAATGTCCCCATTGTGGTGAGAGGTATAACTGCCAACTTTTCTCACTTTTTGAAATTGCTTGCTCTGCCCAATCTTTATCTGAGTATCTTTGTTATTCATCTTAGAAACAATGAAGTTCAGTTTGCTGGTGAAATCCAACCACGGGGCTGTTGCTATCATTGCCGTATCCCATCTGGTGATCCGAAGGTATTCTTTCGTGACTGATACTTTCCTTCTTTTTTCTTTCCTTTGATTTTGCTCACTCTCTTTCTTTCCTCCTCCATATGATTCTATCCTACTGATCAAGATTTTTTTTAACGGACTTTGTAAGAAGCTTTAGTGGTGCCATTAACGAATATGTGGTTTTGTTAATGCAGATGCTTAATCGACAAGTGGTAAAATCTGAATCTGCCACTATAAAGGTATATTTATGATGTCCTATATCACGTAGATGCATTTAAGTTTAAGCTGTTTATATTGCATTTCTGTTATTCATTCCTCTCCTATAACTGTGTTGGTAAGTTGGTAATTTGAATGGAATAAGTACATTTGAGTCCTCTTATAAGGCTTGCTGTTTCTCACAATGTATATGCTCACTAAGCCAAAGTTCTAAATCCTTACTACATGCCACGGTTTTTCAGACTTCATCTGAGGTCAAAGTTTCTTATGGTTCTAGTTGTTATTCATTTTAAAATGTGTTTCTTGTGTACTTCCAAAACATGCAAGCAGTTTGTAAAGCTCTGTTGCAATTAGCTTGAGCTTCATCAGGATGTTATGACACTCATACATGTCATTTTTTCCTTTGTTTAATTTCTATCATTTTCATGTTGATTTGTTTATAAGTACAACATTCGATAGGCTTGGTTTGGATGAAATTGTTGGTTGGTTGAGTTTGAAGTTGAGCTTAGAACTGTAAATAAAGATAAGATAATTACTGGTAATGAAGCAACAAGTGTTAAAATTGTTATTTCTTTAGTTTGTCATGTAAAAACCGCTAATTCATTATTGTCTTTCTAATTTTCTTTGCATTGTCAAATATCTCCATATTCTTTGTGCATTAATGTAGTTTGAGTGTAATTATCTCTCTGTCTCCTTATGCATTTAGATCCCAGAATTGGATTTTGAGATTCCGCCAGAGGCACAGCGTGGGAGCTTATCAACTGTACAGTCTTTTCTTTTTTCCCCTATTATAGTTTGTTGTTCTTATATTTCCAAAGTTTGGCTAGTGATTAGAAATTTCACTGCTTTCTGCCTGTCTTTCCTTTGGCCAAGTGATGCCATTTCTGTAGAAATAATTTAATTGAATCCATCATCAATTTCTTTATGGTAACGAGTCAATATTACGAACCCCTGTATAGTGGTTTTCAGTTCTGTAGTTTTGAGGAATAAAATTATTTTCTGCTTATCATCAAAGGGTTATAGAGCTGTAGTATAAATACAGTAGGTAACTGTATCTACTCACTAATTACATAATATTTCCTTTCCTTTTATATCTAAATCGACACTCAGCCTCTAGTTGGGGCATATATATTTATAATTTCCAACTTGCTGATGATTCCATAATGCTTGGCTTGAATAATCCTTTTGTAAGGATACCAACTACTTGCTATGTGCTTGGAACATACGACATGCAAATCACTACATTTTCTAGCTTTTCTTTGATGAAGTGACGGTCAATTTCCACATGTTTAGTCCTATCATGCTGCATGGGATTGTTAGCAATGCTAATGGCCGCCTTGTTATTGCAGTATAGTTTCATAGGACCATCCAATGGTAGCTGTAGCTCCTCTAGTACTCGTTTGAGCCAAATTGCCTCACAAATTCCGTTGGCTATAGCATGAAACTCTGTTTCAACACTGCTACGAGCCACTACATTTTCTTTTTTACTCCGCCAAGTCACTAGATTTCCCCATATGCATGAGCAGTGTCCACTAGTGGATCTTCTGTCAATGACCGAACCCGCTCAATTTGCATCGGCAAACACTTCAACAGTTCTTTGAGCCTTCTTCTCAAAAAATAGTCCCCTTCTTAGAGATCCCTT
The DNA here is from genome assembly GCA_025629785.1 of Erythroxylum oxycarpum. Classification (NCBI taxonomy): domain Eukaryota; kingdom Viridiplantae; phylum Streptophyta; class Magnoliopsida; order Malpighiales; family Erythroxylaceae; genus Erythroxylum; species Erythroxylum oxycarpum. Next base: position 359,546 of record JAOTAZ010000007.1, read on the forward strand.
AAGGTATCTCAGAATGCGGTAAGTTGCTTCCAAATGAACCTTCTTAGGAGAGTGCGTAAATCGACTGATCAAATTGACAGTGAAAGCAATATCTAGTCTCATATGAGACAAATAGATTAACTTCCCAACCAATCTTTGATATCTCCCAACATCAACTGGGTGACATCCAATGTCACTAAGTTTTTCATTAGGGTCTACGGGCATGTTAGCTGGCTTACAACCTGTCATACATGTATCAGAAACTAGATCTAGCCATATTTCTGTTGACTTACCACGATCTCCTTCTTTGATCTTGCAACTTCCATTCCCAAGAAATACTTTAGTGGTCCCAAGTCTTTGATCTCAAATGTTCTTGCCAGACTAGCCTTCAAGTTGTCGATTTCTTCATGATCATCAGCTGTGACAATGATGTCATCCACATATACTAGCATAATAGTCATCATCCCACTTTCCTTGCTTTTAAAGAATAAGGTGTGATCAGTCTGACCTCGAGAATATCCTTGTTGTTTCTTTCAAACTAAGGTCGAGGTGATTGCTTCAAACCATATAGTGCCTTTTTTTTAAGGCACACTTGGGATCCAAACTCAACCTCAAAGACGGAAGGAGGTACCATAAACGCTTCTTCAATTTTTTCATTCAGGAAAGCATTCTTCACATCTAGTTGGTGTAGAGGCCAGTCTAGGTTCACTGCAACAGATAGTAGAACCCTCACTGTATTGAGTTTCGCCACTGGAGCAAATGCTTTAGTGTAATCCACGCCATAAGTCTGAGTGAAACGTTTTGCTACCAATCTTGTCTTGTATCTCTCGAGTGCTCCATCAGAATTATACTTGATTGTGAACACGCATTTGCATCCTACCAACTTCTTTCCAACAGGAAGAGCTACTTTTAACCATGTTTGATTCTTCTTAAGAGCATTCATTTCCTCCAAAAGTGCTGCCCTCCATTTCGGAACCTGTAAAGCTACTTGTATAGACTTTGGAATTTTCATATGATTAAGATGTGAGATAAATCAAGAAAAAGGAGGAGACAAGTTTTGAAGGGAGACAGAGTTAAGACATAGGATATTTGATAGTGCATTTCCTAATTCCTTTTCTAAGAGCCACAGGTAAATGCATATCAGACTTGGGAAGATCAAGATTAGACTCAAGATTTAATGGAATAGGATCAGGAGAAATTGTACCTGGCCGTGGGGCTTTTTTTGGGCTATGCATAGGTGTGGCTGGCTGTATTACTTTTGATAGGTGCTTCATAGAGTACGTTTGACCAAATTTCTTGTCATATTTTGGAGTATGTTGTGTGGCACCAAGGTTTCTATTTATGATAGATTCATTATGATTTTTTTTTTCATTTGAAGCTCAACATTTTTTATTCATCATCCAAATTATTTGCGTTTAAATTTGAATCATTGCCTTGATTGTTTTCTGCAGAAATTCTGAACAAATGTACATTATTCTCGATATATTCTTAGGTGAATACATATGTACAAGATATATAGAAATAAAGAGGGCTATTCTAGGAACTAGCTTGTAATCACAGATAGCAGATTACAAGCTAGTTTTGGAACATGAAGGACATATTTAAGCAGATATTAGAGGATAGAGTTATTAAACCTTTACCAGCTACAACAGAAAATGATCCATCTAGTATATGAATCTTTTCATGGCTAGAACAAGGGTCATAAGTATGAAATAAATTAGAAGAACAGTTCATATGGTCAGATGCTCATGAATCAATGATCTAGGTAGCAAAATTGTATGGAAAGGAACATGATAAGGCGTTAAAATCACAACCAGTTTGTGCAACAGAAGTATTAGGGGCACTTGAGGATTCAGATTTGGGTTTCAGTAGCTTCAGGATGTAATTAATCTGCTCTTGAGAGAATTGTCCAGCATCTACCTCATGGCTGATGGAGTTTTACTTGATTTATAGTGAGCTAAGGTTTTATTAAATTTTCCTTCATGTCATCCCTTCAAATTTGCAGGCTTTGCATAGAGTTTTCAACATGTTTCACGGGTATGACGAGCTTTATTGCAATAGTCACACCAAAACCGGGACTTTTCCTCAACCTTTTTAGTACGGCCAGTAGCATTCCCTACAACTAAGGCTGTGTTTTCAATAGTAGGTTCAAGATTTCGTTTGCCAAGCATCACAAACCATCTACTCTCTTCATGTCGAACTTCTGCAAAGACTTCCCCAATGGATGGAAATGGTTGTCTTCCAATAACCCTGCCTCTAATCTCACCAAACTCAACATTAAGTCCAATTAAGAACTTAAAAATTCAGTTATCCTCTACTGTTTTTCGAAAATAGTTACAGTCATTAGGGGATCTCCATTCATAGTCTTGCCACAAATCTAAGTGTTGCCACAAATGTTTCAGGGAATTAAAGTACTTAGTAACGCTATCCTCACCTTGGTGGATCTTACCCAATTTGATAGTTAATTCATAAACTTGGGACTGGTTTCCCAAGTCAAATTACATCTAATTCACGTTGTCCTATAGCTCTTTAGTTGTGTGGTAACACATATAGTTGGAACTAATATCCTCCTCCATAGAATTTACCAACCATGTCATAACCATATAATTTTCAACATCCCATATTTTGTGTGTAGGATCATCAGTCGTAGGTTCCTTTTTGCCACCAGTCAAATATCCAATCTTGCCACTACCACGGATGTACATTCTAACCGATTGGGACTAGCGAAGAAAATTCTCTCCATTCAGTCGTATAGTAGTGATTTGAATGGAATGAGAATCTGAGGTAGGATTATGAGATGTTTGAACAGATGGGTTAGAGGATTCAGCAATGTCTGACATGGTTGAGGTAGATGGGTAGGATTAGAGACAGTGGGTAGCAACTAGGGTTTAGGACAATTCAGGTAGGCTCTGATACCATGCAGAAATTTTGAACAGATGTATATTATTCTCAATATATTGTTAGGTCAATACATATGTACAAGATATATAGAAATAAAGAGGGCTATTCTAGGAAACTGGTATCTGTACATAATATCCTAATATTTGTACATAACATCCTAATTGATCTCATTTGGTAACTTTTAGGAGTCAATAATATCTAGGAGATATTCAGCTGGATATTTCCCAACATTTTCCTTTTCCAAATCGTTTTCCTCTTCCAAATTGTGGTTGAAATTCTAAAAATGATTTCCTACAGATTGCAAATTCACACTTAAAATCCAAATCAGCCATTCTTACCATCAAATCTTCCTGACTCCCCTTGACCGAATACTCCCCTTGAAGAGGAGGAGAGAAAAAAGGTGTCCATGGTTACAAAAATATTTCTCAAAAATTGGATCAAAAAATTTGTAGCCTCTTTGAGAGGTCGAATACCCTAGAAAGACACTTTCTTGCTTTAGGATCACATTTTGTCTTATTTTTTTCTTGATTGGAGACAAAAATAGTGCAACCAAATATGTTGAAGGGTAAATCCAACAAAAGTCTAGGATTCGGGTTATGTTCACGAAACTTTTGCATAGGAGTTTCAAATTGCAGGATTTTAGAGGGCATACGATTAATTATGAAAACAACAGTTAAAAGAGTGTCACCCCAAAAAGTTTTAGGCACACTATTTGAAATCAACGATGCTATTATGACGCCAAGTAAATGTCTATTTATCCTTTCTGTTACACCGTTTTGTTATGGGGTGTCAACACAAGAACTATCCCTTTTTTAGAAAAAAAATTATGCCAAAACTTTGGAAAAATATTCCCTGCCACTATCACTCCTAAAAATTCGTATATTTGCATTAAATTGATTTTGAAATATGGAGTGAAATTTTTTTAAAATATCAGCAACTGCATGTTTTTCTTTCATCAAAAAATCCAAGTGAGTCGGGTGTGATCATCAATGAAAGAAACAAACCATCTTTTGCCAAAAAAAGTGGGAATCTGTGATGGACCCCAAATATCACTGTGGATGAGTTGAAATGGCTGAGATGAAACGTAAGGCCGAAAGGGGTAAGAAGATTTGTGATGTTTTGCTAAAGCACATGCTTCACATTGAAACGAAGATGGATCTTTATTAATAAATAACTTAGGAAACAAATGTTTCAAATAGAAAAAGTTGGGATGTCCTAAACGAAAATGCCATAACAAATCTTGATCACTAGACTAGACTTTAACTTATGATAAGAATTTTGGACAGCCATACTCGAATGCAATCCATCTTCAAAGTAATACAACCCTCCACATTCCTTAGCACTGCCAATCATCATCCCTAAAGCTAGGTCCTGGAAAAAACACATATAAGAGGATAAATTAGCCTGACAATTAAGGTCACAGGTGAGTTACTAATGGACAGTAAATTGCAGGACAATTTAGGCATATGAAGGACATTGTTTGTGACTACCACCATCAACCCCTCGGGAAACCAGCGCCATGTTGTCTCCATTTTGCGTCAAGTGGATAGGTTCGTTCATCACACGTTTTCGGGCTTCCTCTTGGCGTAGTTCAAAAAACACAACCTGTATTGATGGTAAAGGTTGGCGGCCAAGAAGTCGGCCCTTGATTTCATCAAAGACGCGGTTGACTCCAGCAAGAAACATGAAGATAGGATCCACTTCCTCTCTTCTTTTTGCCCTTGCAAGATCGTTAGGGTTCTTCCATGTATCATCATAACACAAATCCAATTCTTGCCAGAGAGAGAGCATTTCGTTAAAATAAGTTGTGACATCTCTATCACCTTATTTAGAGAGCCACAGTTTTTTTTTCAATTAAAAAATTTAAGAGTAATTCCCAACATTAGAGTATGTCTCTCCAATAGCATCCCAAATTTCTTTTGCATCCATGTACATGAACGGACGACAAATCAGTTCTTCCATGGAATTTAGCAACCATCCTGTAATTAGAGAATTCTCAGAACGCCAGCACTAGAACGTGGGGTCGGTAGTTGTTGATTTTGGCTCCTCTCTGGTCAAAAATCCAAGTTTTCCTATGCCATCTAGGGCTAGTTTGACAAACTGAGCCCATTCCAAAAATTTCTGACCATTAAGCCTCACCACTGTAATTTGCAAGGATGGCAGTGTAGCAACATCCAAACTGGCCGGAGCAGAGGTGACAGTTGGCTGCTCGATTGGTGGACAGGATGTAATGGAGGTACTAGAGATTGTTGACATGATGTGGCAAAAAAAAAAATGAAGGATTTAAAGGGAAAAAATAAATCCAAAAAAGTGGAGAAAATCAGATTGTAGGCAGGAAAAAATCTGACTTAAAGGATGAAGAGAACCAAAAATTTGAAACTTTAGAATGAAGAAATCAACTGTAGAATGCAGAACAAGGAGTCGACAGCCCCAAGGAAAGAGAAAACCCTAGTTCTTTGATACTATGTAGTTTTGAGGAATAAAATTATTTTCTGCTTACCATCAAAAGGTTACAGAGCTGTAGTATAAATACAATGTAAAAATCACCGAAAGTCGGAAACTATAAACTAGGAAACTAAATAAACTAATTTACAGCTGTATCTACTCACTAATTACAGAATATTTCCTTTCCTTTTATATCTAAACTGTAAACTTCCTATTCCCCCTGCCTCTTAAAATGTGCACAAATTTCTATTAAATTTTAATAGTACTTTTCAATTGTTTTCCACATAGAATCTTTTTTTTTTCAATAGCTGTTTACTCAGATTATATATCTTTCTAGTGTTTTCCATTTCTTGATCTCTTGAAACATTTCGTACTTCTACACTCTTCAGGTGGAAGGGATTCTGGTTAGAGCTGCTGATGAGTTGCAGGCACTTCAGGAAGAACGCAAGGTGGTTGCTAGTGGTTAGCTGGTTGGAGCTTTTTGTTTGATTTTGCTGATTTTGTTAATGCCTTTTCCAAACACGCAGAGAGTGGATCCTCAGACTGCTGAAGCAATAGACAACTTTTTGTTGAAATTGAGGAGCTGTGCTTCAGGAGATTGCCCTTTTACTTTCATCCTGGATGATCCTGCTGGAAATAGCTTCATGGAGAATCTGTAAGAGAATTATATAAAGATGATATCATTTTGTCCATTGATTTGGCAAATTCTTTATTGTTTGTTTTGGAAATGCATGGACTAGATTATTGCTTGTTTCCCCCTGTGCTTGTGTCTGTCTTTGCACTTGTGCCTGAAACTTTGCAATATAAAGGTATTGACTATAGGTTGTATGATCATTATGGTTTCTCTTTCATGGGTCTGCAGCGATGCTGTTATGTTATTGTTGTGCATGCACAATTAAGTTTATGATAATTTATGCTAGATTTGCTCCGTCTCCTGATCCATCATTGAGCGTTAAATTCTACGAGCGAACGCCAGAACAGCAAGCATCACTTGGGTATCTAGTTGATCCATCTCAGTTGGGAGAAGCTGGTTTTGGACCATCATCAGAGGTGACGAGCAGTTCTTCTGACCAAATAAGGAAAGAGCCACATGGATTTGTTGGAGCTGCAGCTGGACAACGGGCCATTGCACAAACTAATAGTGCTGAAATTGCTGAATCTTTGTTTCGGTACTCTGCCCCAGAAGAGGTCAATTTCTTTGCCTTACGTGATCTTAGTGTGGTATTAAATTGTCTTATCATTAATCTCTACCTATAATGTTGTTTATTATTGTAGGTGATGACTTTCCCATCAACTTGCGGAGCATGTGCAGCTAGGTGTGAGACTCGAATGTTTGTCACAAGTATCCTTGACCTATTTTAAGGCATTCTATCACATGATAAACATTCTCTCACAGTCACATTGTAGAATCAAATTTAAATGCTTTATTCCGTAATTTGCTATGAGGGAAAGTGAAGCTACAAATCCTATTCTCATGGAGTCTTAAGTAGTGTCTAATGAAATGAGTTCCATATGCCTCCATTTCATACTTATATTCCAGTATGCTACTATATACTTCTTCCCTAATTAGGGACATTGACTGTGGCAATTGAAAGAAAGAAAACGAATACTTTTTCCTTTCTTGAGATCATACTCTGACCAGTGTGGAATTGTTTGGGAGATGGGATGAACAATCATATATGGGGCAATTATACTTGATTGTGTCTAAATTTACTCAATATTGAGTCAATCTGATACGTGGAGCATGTGAAGAGCATCCATTATAATTTTTGAATTGGAAAGGAAAAGGTGGAGATTAAGTATCTGAAATTTTGTTGAGAATGTCCAGTAGTATGAGAAGAGATTGTGGACACTATGGATGGAGAGAAACGTTTCAACCTCATTAAGTTTTGAGATCTTTGTCAGTTTCAATAACTGTGTGCATCCCTGATGGTCATCTCTATTCTTAAGAACTGTGACTGCATTGTAGTTGCAGTGGACTTTTAGTTTAAAAAATGATTTATCCACTTATCTAGGTGCATGCTTTTGACTTGTTGATTATGTTTCTCATACAGAACATGTAGTTAAATCTTGGATACAAAAGAATAAAGATAGTAAAATCTGGAAGAGTTACTAATTACCTTAATCAGCATTTTCTTTGTCCGTATAAAATTTTGTCATGACTTATGATAAGTTGTTTGTCCGTATAAAATTTTGTCATAACTTAGGGTAAGTTGATGTTCTCCAAAAATACTATTTACAATGTAGTACTGTTAGTAGACTATTTGAATTTAGTAAGGTTTGCACATGTTTTATTCCTAGAAGAGCCATGTCAAGGCATCAAATCACAGTAGCGACAACTTTGGCTGATGTCTTGGTCCTTTTCTGGGCGTCTATGAAACAATTGATTTTATTGTAGAAGGTTCAAGAAGATATAGAATGCTAATGCTAGGGAGGATGTCTATGCATGACCCATGGAATTTATGGGTGAACTTTAGTTCATGGAAGTTGAAAGGCTGTTTTTGAGTTGATGGTAGGATTGTGGTTGCTGTGATGGAAGAACTAGAACTCTCGCCCTTCTGTGCTCCTCTCTACTACTTTCTACCATTTGTCTTTTCTTCTCTTTGATTTTCCATTTCTATACCCCTTTTTGACTCAGACAATAGCTCTTCTTGTGAAAAGAACTGGCAATTATACACTTGAAATTTTCTTTGATGTGTTTGTGCCTATAACTGTTACTGATACTTTTTTATGATAATTGCTCTGGAATATAAGTTTTGCTGATTCTTTTCTTGTTGTAAGTGTATTTCATTGATCTTTTGTTTCATCAGACATTTGAGGCCTTGACAGCTTGTAGGGATTCCTTATTTCCAAGAAGTAATTGTTATGGCATCAACGTGTGATGTCTGTGGTTACCGCAGTTCTGAGGTATGTAATAAATGCTTTTACTATTCACTGTGAGGTATGTAATAAATGCTTTTACTATTCACTGTGCTCTCATTTAATCGTTTAACTCTTATTTTTCACGCAGTTGAAACCTGGTGGACGAATTCCTGAAAAAGGAAAGAGAATCAAACTTTCCGTGAAGAACATTAAAGACCTAAGTCGTGATTTGATAAAGGTTTGGTTCTGTATTTGTGTTTATTTTCATATCAAGGAATCTATTGTTTTGCAAATCAAAGATGTCCAAAGGGTTTGACTTGTGTACTTCTATCATACGAGTTGGGATCCTTTTGTGGCAAAGACCAGTTGGGAGATTTTGTGTTCGCTAGGCAATTAGTCAGGGATTGAGTCTACGATCTTCCCCTGATTTAACTGGACTTTTTTTACTTATGATTACAATTCTGTTATAAGTGATTGAGGAACAGTAGTGAGGAGTTCCTGAAGGACAGATCTTGAATTGGGAAAAATATGTACTAATATTGTTTAGAATCTTCAGGAGTATAAATGGGTAATAGGAATAAGACAATGAATGAGGAGCTCTTATTGAGGAGTTAATCAGCAATAGTTTGGAAAATGAGTGTGCTGCTATTATTTAGACTTTTAAGTATTGCAGATCACCTATACGGATACCTTTTGCGATTGGACTGTTTGGTCTATTCTATTTTTATAAAGATAGTTCGGATAAGTGCATGAGAGTATGTACAGCTGAAGACCAATTATGCTAAAAAAAGTTGCTCTTTTTCCATCTTTATTGAAATGTTATTTCAATTGAATTTAGAGGCCAGAATTATGGCATAGATGCATAAGTATCATTCTTAACTTAGGGTGGAACCAAATATGTGATTCTTTGATGAACAAATTATTAGCTTGGAGAATTTCTCAACATTAGATTAGACATGAGGTTGCTTATTTATCCCAATTCTCATCTTTTGGAAATAGTTCGTAAGTTATTGCATTTTGGTTGTGAAGAAATGCACTTACGAACATGTGGATAATTAACAAGGTTATATTCCATTTAATTAAGGGGATGAGTGGAAACCAGGAAAATTTTGCTTGCCTTGGGTTATTTGATAAGAGTCACGCTACCTCTCTAGTGCTCAACATGGTGGCACTGCTTTTTGTGTGCTAAGGAAGTTTACTGATGAAAATAAGTTTTTAGAGGCTTTAATACCATAGGATTTGCAGTAAGGGCCTGAGGTTTGTTTGGACCACTTTATTCTTTCCCTCTTTATTTCCTCATAGATCTTGTTTCTTCGTGTACACTCCCTGGTTTCAGCCTTTTCAACAATACCTTTCTTGCTTTATTGTTCCTATCTAATTTAAATGACAGCCAAGAAAGTATATTTTGAATTTTAGTTGTTTTTTGCCTTCTCAAGAGCACATATGCAGGTTTCTGAATGTCCATTAGATAATGATGAAGTTGGTGAGGAGGTATTATGGTCAGTTAATAACATCTTGCAAAATTAACCTTAGTTTTGATTTTTATTTCTTTATTCTATAATTGTTGGATTCCTTGCAAGCTTTTTGAGTGTCAGTTTTTGGTTGCCAAACTTAAGCTGCTCTAGAATGGTATGTACTTTTGCAAGGAGTACTCATAATTGTAAGCATGCTAGTAAAACAAACAACATTAAATTTACTTCTCTATTCTTTGGAATAAGTGTTTGATACAAAATCATAATGTGCATGATCTAATGTTGACGGTGGCTTTTGAGTGCATATTTTGTCATTGTGTTAATCCTCTAGAGAATTGCTAAATGACATGGACAGTCTTTATCCCAGTGGATGGAGTCATGGGAGGAAATATCCTGGAAAATATTTGAACGAATAAAAAATTGTTCTTGTTAAGTTTGATGTTAGCACTCCTCCTAATGATCAGCATACTAGTACTGATCAGCATACTAGTCCATAGGGGTATGATGGGGATGGGAACTAACACAAATGCCACATAGGCTGGTGGTTAGGAGTTAGTTACAGAGAGAGAGTGAGAAGGGGAAGGTACAGAGGATATATAGGTTTCGGTAAGGGAGGGAGAGAATCATTCTTCAATATTCTGGAAATTATAGCTATTGCATTGGCCTGGAAGCTACACTTCCAGGAGGAAATTCTACTGCTGTACCTACTAAATACGTAAATAATAAAATCTCTACCTCAGTTCTCTATCATTTGAGGTGTTAAGTCTTCTCATTGTTATGCTTTCGTATCCTGACTTTTTTTTTTCACTTTTTGTTATTGTCTTTGGATCTACCCATGCTTTGATTGCATTTGAACTTTGTTCATCAATAGGAAAGAGCCTTTTAGATTTGCCATTTCTTGCATTTCATATGGAGATGCAAGTCATTCTCTGACAGTCATGTTTATTTACAGTCAGATACTGCAAGTGTGAAAGTACCAGAGCTTGATTTGGAGCTTGCAAGTGGTACTTTGGGAGGAGTGGTTACAACGGTTGAGGGCTTGATTACAAAAATTAGTGAAAGTGAGTATGACTTTTCACATTTATGCTTTACTTGTTCCTTTTGTGATTAACATGCTTCTTCATAGTTGTCATGCTCATAGAATATTGAACTTTTATTTTTCACAGAAGTTTTGGGATTGTGAACATAGAAGTATGCATGTAAGGGTTTGAGAATATTTACTTTTAGCACTTTTCTTTGATAATTTGCCAGACTGAGTTATGTATAGATGTGCATTCTCTTATTCTTTACAACAATCTACTTCCCTTTTCCTAATTTCAAGTACATTTGTATCTGCATGGCCACCCCCTCATCCTCCCACTCTTCTTCCACAAAATTCGATAGGAAATTTATATCTGCATAGTCATCCCCTAATCATCCCCCTCTCTTCTTCCACAAAATTCGATAGGCATTTATATCTGCATAGGCATCCCCTAATCCTCCCACTCTCTTCTTCCACAAAATTCAATAGGACATTTATATCTGCATAGTTATCCCCTAATCTTCCCACTCTCCTCTTCCACAAAATTCAATAGGACATTTATATCTGCATAGTCATCCCCTCATCCTCCCACTCTCTTCCCACAAAATTCAATTGATATATGACTCATACTAGACTTCATATTCAGATGTTTAAGTTTCCTTTTCTAAGTTGCCTTGTGCAGGTCTTGAAAGAGTGCATGGATTTACCTTTGGGGATAGCCTAGATGAGCATAAAAGAAGCAAGTGGCAAGACTTTAGAACAAGGCTAAACAAGGTATCCTATTTTCTGTTTTTTTATATGCCTGTAAAGTATTGTTGACTTCTCTTTGGGGATTTTCCCAGGGGTTGGGGGAAAGGACATGGTAATTCCTTTACCATTTTTGTACATTAAGTGTTTTTGATTAACTGCATAATGTGCATGTACCTGTAAGATGAATCAAAGTCCTTTTCACTACTCTAAGCTAGTACTTTTAATATTGACATCCATACAGGGAAGAATTCTCTGAAAAAACGAACAATAGAAAATGTTACTTACGTGATTATTGTTAGACCTAGGGCATGAGGGGAACCTGCTTGAACTGCCATAAAATAATTAAGGAGTGGCTGAGTTGGACGTAATATCAGTTTGGTTAATTTTCTTATTTCAAAAAAAGCTTGAACCATTAGTGCCATTTGGTTTAGGAAGATCTAGATCAACCCATCCCAACTGAACTGATAATCCATTAGTGAATTGCTGGTTCTCAAGTTTATTTAACCAATACTTGCCTTATAGGTTGTTATGTTTTGAAATTGGGTTGTCTGAATTCTTAGGCTATGTTCTTTGTGCTATGTACTTTTTATTGTTCACATTCCTGGTGCTTGAAGCAAGATATAGTAGACATGATCTGGTTTGAAAGGTGAAAGAGTTGAAAATCTAGTTTCGAAGATAGCCTATAAGTTCAGGCTGTAGAAACTACTATCCAAACTTAAACTGATTTTTTCTCTCAGTTTCATTTTTTCAGTGAAGGCGTGTTTGATTTTAGTGAAATTAATCACCTTTGGAATTATGACTTCAACTCAAACTAAACTGCTCTTAAACCTTTATAAGTTTTGAACTTCTTAATTGTTTAAAAGTTGGTCGGTTTAATTTTCATCTTTTGTCCCAGCATCACATGCTAAAATTCAGTGAACATATTTTGTTACGTTTAAGCGATTATTGAGACAATTGAAAGAAGGAGCTCTTATATTCTGCTCTCATGTTTGTTTCTATATGACTTTGGTTTATCTGAACCTAACAAGAATTTTAGTGATTGTGCTTTTCTTTCTTTTTCATTTATTTCATTGTATTATATTCCTTAAACATGTTGCAGCTTCTGAGTATTGAGGAGCCTTGGACATTAATCCTCGATGATGCCTTGGCAAATTCCTTTGTCGCCCCAACAACTGATGACATTGATGACGATCACCAGTTGACCTGTGAGTTTGTTTTCACTTGCTCTCTCTACTTTTGTTAGGTATGGAAAATGTTTTGATAGCCATACTGGGATATTGAATTTGTTAAAAGTCAAGGAAATAAGGTAACGAGCTGGGTGTTAGTCAAAGAAAGTCATCTGGAGCTTATTTGGTAATTAAGATGATTTGTATGGTATTTTGTGCTACAATTTCAGTTGAAGAATATGAGAGGTCTTGGGAGCAGAATGAGGAATTGGGTTTGAATGATATTGACACTTCTGCCGCAGATGCTGCATATAACCCGACGTCTACATACGATCAAACAGAGGGATAAAATTGTCTCATTTAGTGTTTTATTTTCTCCTCCTCATTTTTTCTTAAATTTGTCTTCCTTATTTGGTTCGTCGATGCCAACACTTTCCTTGTAACGATCTAACTTATCAATCTGTGTAGTTTTTTTCAATTTCCCTTTTGTTTTTTTAGCCACTTTGGAGGATTGTTTTGATGGGTCTAATGTTGGATTTAAAGGCTTCTCGGCCACAATTATTAAAGAAGATTTCTCAATGATCCTAATGATGGCTTTCCCTTTGTCATTTTTCTTTTTCTCTGTGATGTTTGTATTTTATTGCAATCACTTTTCCATTGTTCACTGGTGTCCCTGGAAGTAGAATCATTTTAATCTCCTTTAAGCACTAGTGCGTATAGATTTGTTTATCCCATTGCTTGACGTATTTAATTATCCCACTGCAAGCCCAATTCTCCGTGCCTTTTCAATTTATATGTTAATGACTCATGGACCATAGAACAATGGGTCGAAATTAAATGTTCTTAAAATAACAATGTTACAAGGCTTGTATACATCATATGCTTTCCTAGTTTTAAAGTTTTATTGTATTTTTCTAGAAACAAAAATTAAAAATGTTCTAAACACTTAATCATATATTATTTTGAACTTTTTTTAAACAATATATGTTAAAATGATGGCATACGATTTTCTAGTGCTCATGCATCTCATTAAGACCTATATAGTATTAAAATATTAAAATTTGTTCCTTTAAGTATTTATATTAAATTCATTAGTATTTGATTTTTCGGTGACAAACGCATGTAAGTGTACATTTGTCTTCTACAAATACGAGTGCCATTCCAAATTGGTTTGTTGTAATTATTATCTATTTGAAGATTTGGCACATATGTTAAGACTTTTTGTATTTAATTAGCAGCTAACTTGATTTCTTAGCATCGTTATGTCGAGATTCCCTGTATTTATTTAGCACATCACTTGAACTTTTGGTTGGTGCCTATATGCTGAAAATTTTGTCAAAGAAGAGTGACGGCAATATGTATAGTCCTAATGCAAAGTACACGAACTTTGGATCCAAATGTCATTGAAGATTTTTTGTATAGTCCTAAAAGAGATAGACTTTTGGAGATGACAAGTGGAAGATGTCTAAAAGAGCATTAATAGTTGCTCGTGGTGGATTGTGTTGTACACTATTCAAGACTCACTTAAAGGTATGTGCTGAAGAATTACATATCATTCCGAAAAACACTTAACCGAATTTGTGACATTGGAAGATTAAGATACGTTTATAAGGGGATCAAGTTACCAGATGAAAAATCACTTATCCTTGTGAAGATTATAGTTTCTCTTTAACTCCTATGATTATTGTGTTGCTGGAAAGTAGCATCAAGTTTTATTTCATAAAAGATTTTCCAAAAGGAAGGCGAAGTTGGAGCTAATGCATTCCGACGTGTGTGGTCAAATAAAGGTGGTATTTGTGGGAGATATAATAAGTATTTTATTACATTTATCGATAATGTTACACATAAAACTTAGGTCTTTATGCTAAAAATAAAAGGCCAAATGTATAGGACTTTTAAAAAATTTCAAGCCATAATGGAAAGGGAGATAGAAAGAAAGTTGAAGTGTCCTCAAATTGAAAATAGAAAAGAGTATACCTCAAATGAATTCATAGATTATTATGCAAGACATGATATAATACATTAGAAGATGCAACGTAATACCCTGTAGTATAATGAGGCTGTTGAGAAGATGAATATAACCATTAGACTTCAGGTTAAGACAAAAACTAGTAATAGTATTAAGGTACTTAGACCATAAGTTTCTTAGTTACTTAAAAGAGAATGAAATTCTCAAATAATGAACTCCTCCCATAGTGTCAAAACATAATAGAGTGTCTAAGAGGAGAAATCGTACTATATTAGATATGGTACATTTTATGATGAGTCTTGTAGTCCTTCTTATCTAATTTCGGGAATATGCCCTTAAAACTACTGTTTACCTTTTGAATAGATTTCCATCCAAAATAGTTGATAAGACACTATATGAGATATGGACTAGTAGTGAACTAAAGTTATCACATCTAAATATTTAGGAATATGATGTTTATAGGAAGCATGCAACATCTAATAATCTTTAAGTTAATTTAGATAAATGCAAATTTATGAGATATCTAAAAAAAACAGTATCACATATCAATTTTTCCATCCTCATGAGTAAAAGGTGTATGTCTCAAAGCATGCTACACTCTTAGAAAGAAAATTTATTCTTAAGGAAAGTATTAGGAGTAAGGTATAACTTAAAGAAGTTCAAGAATCATAAATTCACATCTAGATAGAATAGGAACCTCAAGTGAATACATATGATGTACAACTAAAGGTTTAAGAGACGCATAGTTTATGACACACCAGTAGGATACATCACACCCCCCACCCATCTGTTTTGATAAGACAATCGAAAAGATTTATTTTATAAAAAATGGATAAACCATATTTCTATAAGAAGGTTAGTAGAAGCACATTTGTCTTCCTAGTACTATATGTGGGTGACATATTGTTGATTGAAAATGATATGCCTATGTTCCAATATGTAAAGTTTTGGTTGCCTAAAAAGTTTTCCATAAAGAATATAGGAGAAACAATTTATACTTTAGGAAATGATAATCTATAGAGATATATCAAAGAGGTTACTTGACTTCCCTCAATCTACATAAATGGACAAAGTACTAAAGAGGCTTAGCATGGAGAATTACAAAAGGAGATTCTTACCCATATCGTATAGGATTTCTCTCTCACAAAGAATATGTCTAAAAACACAAGAAGAGAGAGAAAAAATGAATTATGTTCTTGTATTAATCCAAATTATTGTTAAAGTACTCGTAATGGACCAATAAGGAGAAAAGCCTATAAAAGCATAAGTTGAGCTTAAGAAAGCTTAAATTCATTTCTCTTAAACTCTTTTCCCTATAGGTTAGTATTTACTCCCAACTTTTGACACTCATGCCTTCACCGTCCGACCACCATTTTCGGCGATCTAGGGCTCTATGAAAAGCTTTCTTGATGCTTTACCAAACTCCTAAACTTATTTCATAAAAAGACCCAGATTTGGAGGAATCATGACTAAAAATTTTGGTTTACTTAGGTAATTCACTAATCTCTTATTTCTAGTCATTTCTGGTGAACGAAAATGGTTTACGTTTGAGCTTCAATCCTTTGATTCTCAAAAACTAAAAGGAGTTTCGATGCAAAATAGTGCCATTGGATTCTTGAGGTGAGCTTGTTATTTTTGGGTGGTTTGTGAAGATCATTGCCTCTCTAATAGCAGCGCCTGTACCCCACGCTCCAGTAACTGTTGTGATTTTCTAACTAACACAAAAATGGTTGGAAATAATTTTAAAAACTCTCAAATATTATGTTAATCAATTTTTTTTAAAAGTAGCATATGAAAATTATTTATATCTTGTGAGATAAAAATTTGGAAAGGAATATGTTCTTATAGAAATGCATGAAATTGATTAAATTGAGTCGTTGATTAGAATTGACACTATCTAGATGTATTGAGTATAAATAAGTGTTTGGGTTAGAAATTGGTATACCTATATTATGAATTAGATTTATTATGAATTTTGCAATGTAAATGTGAACTTAATTGGGTATGGACATGTAGTTTGAAGGGCCAAGTTGAACTGTAAGTACTGTTAGATATAAAAATTTATTTTCATTACGGGAATGACCCCTATTTCAAAAGGAAGGTATTTGTTTTACAAGAAAAACTCTATCAAATTTTCAGTTGGTTCCTCGTAAAAACATGACATCGTTGTTTTTAAATAGAAAATAAAGCTCTTTAGTATTGAGTTATGGTCTTATTCTTAAGGTATCTAAAAGTTGGTTTGGGTTTTAAATCCTAATGATCATTCCTATTTTTCTTTCTATAGATCAATCAGGGCAGAACCCTCTATTTCAAGACACTAGGTTCGACGCGAAGGAGTGCATTCTAACTGTGAGTTAATATTTATGATTATGAGCATGCATTAGAATTCATTTTTATATTCATTATGGAAATCAACATCATTATCATATGACGCATGATATTCATACATATGAATTGACGCATGTATAAATATTTTTGTTGTGCAATGTTATGCATGTCTTAATATGTGATAATGTGGATGATTGTTGTGGTATGAGTTACATAGTGGACATCACAAGGCTATGCGTATAGTGAGTCAATTGGTCGAGTATGGATTTGGCTATTATTTGATCCATTGATGGATCTCTTAATTGAGATACGACATGGGTTAGGCAGTTCAGTCTAATTTGCTCTCAAACGTCAATCGTATTTGATACATGATATTAATGTAAAACTATAAAATAAAACTCCAGCTAGAGGCTTTAGCGTTTTAGAGGCCACAAAACATAGTTTCAAAGGTTAAAGCTTTCTAAAGAAGGATATGGGGGACAATTTCCTAAGAAGGTCACAAAGATAGTTTAAAGCATAATTCAGGCAGCATATATAGTAAAATCCTCAGCAATATTAGTCATCCTAATCTTGAGTGCAAGCTTCTTCAAATTGTTTCCAACTCTATAAGTAATTAACTATTACTGTTTATAGGTTTATAAATCTTTCATGTCTATTTAAAGTGAGGTGTCAAATCTCCTCTTCTTCATCTTTTGATGTGCTCGTTAAGATTCAATATCTTATTAAGGCATAATTCAACTCCGAAATCTCTCCTTCTTTTTGATGTTGAACAATTTATTCGCATATCTCTTCGGCTATAAGCCAACTTGGAGTAACTTTTTGGTCAGATTTGGTTGTTAACGTCACTTCTCACTGTCATCATCGATAGGTGTTATAGGTTTGCTATTATTTTTTGATCCGTCTAACAACATACTTATCGAGGATAAGTGGATAACATTCTTTGTAACTTCGACCGGTTTAACTACCGGTGACCAATAAAGTCTCTGATTTGATGATCGGTTTGGATTTTAAAATATTGAAAATAACATTATTTGTGGTGAGAGGCATGGTTCATGAGACCAACAAAATCCTTTGATCAGGGGTTCGAGTCGCAACTCCACCCTGGCAGACCAAAGCGGACAATACCTAACGAGCCACCGTTCGGAGATTTGGGCAAATTCATAAGCGGGGGCTGCTCTCCTGTGGACTTCGGAACCCACCCAAACTAAAAAGACAGGACCGCACCATTTAGGTTGAACTATAACCTCTGGTAAGTGTGGGGCTCGAACTCAAGACCTCAGGGTTTTGTTGCGTTGAAACGCACGTCTCATACTACTGAGTTAATAGCCTAAGTGGTATGAGGCGTGCGTCTAAACCCAACAAAATCCTGAGGTCTCGAATTCGAG
>JAOTAZ010000007.1:443804-455119 GCA_025629785.1 Erythroxylum oxycarpum
AGACCAAAAACTTTTTTAAAAAAAAGAAGAGATAAGACAATTTCAAAACTTATGGATTTGGCTTTAATACCAATTATTAGATTTTGTGAAACAATCAGTGACTTTAATTGATAACATCAATATGCCTAAACCAACCAAACCAAGATTATATTACTTTAAAGCATATATCAACAATAATTTAATATTTTAGACATTGCCACAATCCTCTAAATGAAAATGGGGTATGTGAATTCTCTTTGGTGGTTTCTGACTTGAACACATTTGATGAGAGTTCAACATTACAAGATGCTCGCCCAAGATAAATTTATTTTTGAAGAAGAAATTGATAAGGAGTAGCTTCAAGATCAAGAGAGAAACAATGGTTATAACCTATAAAGAAGAAGAAGAGCACACAAGTTATAGAAGAAAACTCCTTTTGCTTTTAGTATATGATAAAAATCTAAAAAAAGGAAATGTAGTGCAAATCTTAAGAGAGAATGATTATCATCTCTCTCTCTCCAATTACAGATTTACTTTTCACTCTCTCAGTTGGTTGTTATATGCTTTCTCACACTTCATGTTTCTATTTTTCCACCATCCTTTCTCATGTTTGTTACCACATCTATTTTCTCTTGTTCTCTTTGTTCTTTTTCATTCTCTTGTTATTGTTGGGAAATATTATAGGACCAAACTACAAATGCGGTAGAAATATGAATTAGGAAATAAAAGAGTTAAAAACAAACCTTAATCAATATCATATAAGAACATTTATTTTTTGATGTACCTGTTAACCACGAGCTTTTCAAATGTCCAGTTATTCATATAGTAAAGAAAAGAGAACTTAACTTTTGAGAGAGATTAACAAGAGTGTTAGCTCCCTTAAGTCTTTCCTTTTTTATAGAGAAAGACCAGGGTTTCTTTTTAGTAAAAATAAAATTAATCTCTTATATTTAATTAAACTATAATTAATCATCGATTAAGATTGAAGTCTAATAACATGTCATAACCACTCAAATATTAAGACTATTAAATTAATTTAACTTAATCTATCCATGCATTGTTATAATGTATAATTCAATTATTTCATTATCTAATTCCAATTTGATATAATGCATGAAATTAGTTTATGCTCTATTTAAATCCAATGATGTTTATTCTTTCTAACTAGTCATTAATTTATAATATTAGTAGGAAGACATATCCTACTAGTTCATTATGAATTATATATTTCTTAAACCTTCTTATATATATCAACTTGAGGTTCTTATCTATCTAGATGTGCATTTATGGTTCTTAAATTTTTTAAGATCTACTTTCCTTAAGATTGAATTATTTTTCTAAGAATGTAATATGTGTTAAGATAAACACCTTTTTTTTTTCAAGAAGATGGTAAATTTTATTTTCGCTTTGCACTTAGATACAAATACGTGTCTCCTATAGAAACTCCTTTGTCATACCAACGCGCTTGTGTCTTTAACTCATGCTTTCACCTCTAATTTCTAGAAAGGATATGCGCTCGACCATACCCATTGCCTAGTTCATGCCCACTAAAAGACTTATAAAAAACATGCATTTCTATCTCAAAAATTCAAGATTGCATATTTTTATATGCGAGTTATATATAACATATACTAACTAGATGAGATAGTTATACTAAAGATTAATCAAGTATTATATACATAGAAAAAAGTATTTACTATTTATTTATAATAGTTATCAAAAAATTATAAATAAGTAAGTAATTTTTGGTTATATAAAAGTATTAAATTAAATAAGTAAAAACTAAAATAACAAAGCTAAGAGTAACCCCACTATCCAAACTCTTTCATTAAGTAGATATGCACAAGGCTACATTTATTTATTGAACTCTTCGTAATGAAAGTTGAAAAGAAAGAATTATAGAATCATTATTGTTTCATTAACCTCAATGCCAATGAATATATAATATCAATTTATCAACTTATTTTAAAAAATTCATTTGTCTAGTTTCGTTAATAATCACCTGATGAAAAATTACCACAAAGTTGCAAAGAGAGTACCTGTGGAAGTTCTTTGCATACTCACATGATTAATTGGGAATTGATTATGAACACTAGAACCATAGTAAATCATATCAAACTTTTCCATATTTGGTAGCTTTTCACCAACTTTGACTTGTGTTGACTTTGCATTATGATATTGTCATTATGATTGAATTAAAATAGTTCAAGTGATAAATGTTACAACATAAATCTTCACACACACACACACACACAAAAATCCAATCTTCAAATAACAAATCCAGAAAAATCCAAATACAGATATTTCCCTCTATTAGGTTGGTTTGGCTTTAATAGCTATCCTTATTTAGAATAAGTCTAAAATTATATATGTATGTTAATGATATGATATGTTATCATAAATGCTCATGAGTAGAATATATATTGAGAGAAAAGTAGCTTTTATTTGATAATAAGAAAGATTTTAGTGATCATACACTCATTGTTTCGAGATGGAATTTGTGATCGGTGGTGTTGGAGGTGCCTCAAGTGATGAACAAGAAACTTATTCTCACTCTCCAAGGGGGAAAAGGACTTGCCATCGCCATACTTCTCATCAAATTCAACGTCTTGAAGCGTGAGTTCTTTCATAATTAAATTACGCTACTTGATTAATCATAATTATATCTATTTGAATATAGTTAGATTTTATTGATTTTATGCAACTTTCGTACCTCCAAAGAAGACATTATTACCATTTTGTAAAGCTTTAAGTGAAATTTTAATATCGCAATTATGACTCTAATGTTGCTAATACTACCTTTTATGCATGCAAGTTACCACAAGTGGGAATGTATTTGTATCAATTTTAAATAAACACTTAATCATGGTTTCATAGATAACCTTCTATTGAATTTAGGGTTTTGATAGAAATCAACTACATAAATAGTAAAAGGTCATTTTAATAAAAATTGCTTATAGTCATATTTCTAAAGATCATAAAATGATCTCTTATTCAATTTCTCTCGGTTATGATTAATTCTAATCGTCCATTTTAGATTTCCTGTCTTTCAATCTTTTCTTAATGGGATGTGCTTAATTATTTGCTTAAACGGCTTGATTTTCCTTAACAACATTGCTTGATTTATTCATTTCTTTCTTTATGTATCAAATGAACATCAAAGACTTAATTATTTCTTAGAATAGTTTGATGCTTGATACCAGTATTGATCCTATTCATAACGCAATTAACATTGAAATCACAGTAATTAATGAGAAAGGAATGCAAAGCCTTTAAGTACGGTGGTTAATTATTGGATGTTAATGGTGTTTTTTTTCTGCATATTGAAGTTTCTTCAAGGACTGTCCACACCCTGACGAAAATCAACGACGCCATTTAAGTAGGGAACTAGGCCTTGAATGTAGACAAATCAAGTTTTGGTTCCAGAACAAGAGAACTCAAACAAAGGTGTGGACTTGGATTCGCATTCGCGATTGAAGTTTTGAATTTTGATATCATTTCAATGTGTCTTATGAAGATTGGATGATCTCTACATGTTCTTGTGTACTTTTTCAGGCCCAGAACGAGCGAGCTGATAACTCTATACTTAGGACAGAGAACGAACGGATACAGTGCGAGAATCTAGCTATTAAAGAAGCCTTGAAGAACGTGATTTGCCCAGCTTGTGGAGGCCCTCCTTTTGGTGAAGAAGAAGCCCAACGTAGTTTGCGCAAATTACAGCTAGAGAACGCCCAGTTGAAAGAGGAGGCCAGTCTGCCAAATCTTAAACGTTACTTTTGACTCTCTGTTCTATATATTTGGATCAGTGTAAACTATAACCTAATCAAACTGTATAAGAAAAGGTCTTTTTTCTGTTGATAGGCCAGTTTGGTTAATACGCTGGTGACTAATTATATTTTGAAAATGACTCATTATGCAGCACGAGAAGGTGACCAGCCTTCTTGCCAAGTACATTGGAAAACCAATATCAGAAATTGATGCAGTGATGCCTGCTTCAGGAACAATATTAAATATACTGCCACAGGGTCTAGCTAACCAAAGGGTTGGAAACTCAGGAGGTGATAATGAACTGAATTCAAGAGTTTCTGAAAATACTATTCTATCGGTTTACCAAGTTAAGGGAATGTCAGAGATGGAGAGAGCACTCATATCTGAGACGACCACTGGTGCTTTGGATGAATTGATAAGGCTTTTGCGGATTAACGAGCCTCTCTGGATCAAGCCCTCATCTAGTGAAAGATATGTACTGGACCGAGATAGTTATGACAAAGTGTTCCCCAGAGTCAGTCATTTCAGGAGCTCTACTGCACGTCTCGAGTCATCCAAGTACTGGGGAATTGTGACCATGAATGCTGTTAACTTGGTGGAAATGATCTTAGATACGGTTAGTGGCTGCGTCAACTCTTTATCGTTTGTTTTTGTATTTTTCCCATCAAATCCATTTATAGAGAGAGTTGAACTGAATGCATTTGCGTTTTGAATTTCTAGGACAAATGGATGGATCTTTTCCCAACAATTGTCACAAGTGCGAGAACGATTGGAGTTCTTGACCCTGGAATGTCAGTGGACAGAAGTGGTTCATTGCAGGTGGTAAGTATGTTTTGTCAAATTGTAGGAAATATTTGAAGGAAGGAAAATGTTGTGTGTGCGCTAAGGCTAAAAGGTATTAACTTCAGATGCACAGCCAAATGCACATACTGTCACCTCTGGTTCCACCTAGGGAGTTTTACTTCCTTCGTCATTGTCAACGAATTGAGCTTGGAGTATGGGTGATCGTTGATGTCTCCTACGACTCACTGAACGAAAACATATCGCCGTCACGCTCTTGGAGGCTTCCGTCAGGAGTCATGATTCAGGAGATGCCTAATGGTTACTCTAAGGTGCCTTATATAATTACAATGCTCCGACGTTCCTTTCTTTTTTCTTTTTTAACCATGTTTATCCCATGAGGTGATGTTTCTATACCAAAATTACATATATATATATATGAAAACAAATGGCAGGTTATATGGGTGGAACATGTCGAAGTTGATGATAAAACGCAAACACATCGCCTTTACAGGGATCTCATATGTAATGGGCCTGCATATGGAGCTCATAGAATGGTTATTAACCTGCAAAGGATGTGTGAGAGATTAGTATTCTTCTCCAGGGAAATTTCACCTACTCACCCGGAAGTAGGTAGAGGCTCAGGTAGCACATAAAACAAGTTTGATTATATTGATAACAGAATTAGCATATGCTGATGTTTTTTGACACATGCAGTAATTACTTCGGCAGAAGGTAGAAGGAGTGTAATGGAACTGGCACACAGGATGGTGAAGAACTTCTGTGCAGCACTGAGCATGTCAGGCAAGTTGGACTTTCCGCAATTGTGTGAGATCAACAACAGTGGGGTTCGTGTATCCGTTCGCCAAAGCACAGGGAGAGGGCAGCCCGGTGGCACCATTGTTAGTGCAGCCACTTCACTATGGCTTCCTCTTCTACATCAACATGTCTTTGATTTCTTCACTGACCAGAGAACAAGACTTCAGGTACAATAATATTATCTTGCTTTGCTTTGCTCTGATAATAAATGAATAATATTGTGATGAACAAATTAACAGTGGGATATTCTGACCAACGGCAATCCTGTCCGCGAAATCGGGCACATCTCCACTGGAAATGATCCTGGGAACTGCATTTCCCTCATTCGTGTACGTAACAGTGAAATTGTTTTTCAAATGGCTTAACAAAGTTTTGATCTTCATTACTTAAATTATAATGCATACAGCCATTTGTGCCAACGGAGAACAACATAATGATGCTCCAAGAGAGCAACAAAGACCCACTGGGGTCCATCATCGTATATGCTCCAATTGACATCCCAACCATGAATTTAGCAATCAACGGAAAAGATCCGTCCGTCATTCCCATCCTTCCGTCAGGGTTCATAATCTCCGATGATGGCCGCTCAGAGATATTTGGTGGAGGTGGAACTTCTTCGTCATCAAACGGTGGAAGATCATCGGCGTCATCTTCGTCATCATCGAATGGTTCTCTCCTCACACTGGCTTTTCAGATACTAGTTTCCACCTCCACCAAAGAGCTCAACATGGAATCTGTGGCAACTGTTAATACCCTCATCAGCTCCACTGTCCACAAGATTAGGGTTGCTCTTAATTGCTCTAATCTCGAGTAGTTTAAAATGAGAGGGGACAAGATAAGACAAGTTTAATTTTTTAATGTTAATCTTTGGAGCTTCAAGATATTTAGAGTCCAGATCCTCTGTCCAATATTATAGTGTCTTATTGTGTCCAATAAATCTCAACTATTTATTTATGTAGGTCCTGCATGGGTCCCGCATGAGTCCTGCAAAATAAACGACTAAGATTCTATGAGATAGAATAAGACAAAGTAATATTAAACAGAGGATCTGGACTCAAATATTTGTAAGTTTCATGTTGATCATATTTTGTGGTTTAGACTTGTTTTACTTTAGATTCGTTTCTGTACTATAAAAACTTTCACTAAATGACAATTTTAAATTTGTTGCATAAACTCGTAAATTTGTTGCATAAACACAGCTTAATTTTCATTAATAATAATAAATTCACCTCAAGCACTATTGTGTCAGTGAATAGAATGTGAACGATTGTACTAAAAAATCACATAAGGTAAATTCTCAAGAAAGATTGGAGGGGTCACAAATGATCTCACTTAAAATTCAAATCTCCTTAGATAAAATTTTCCTAAACACGTAATTTAATAGCATAATAATTCAGTATAACTATATTCTACAATAGCTATTGAATAGGAAAATAAAGAATACTATAATTTAATGAGGTTCAACAAATTATGCCTAATCCTCAAACATTACTAAATTAATATTTCACTATTTCAAGTAAATAATACAAGTGAAACATTACCAA
This sequence comes from Erythroxylum oxycarpum, assembly GCA_025629785.1. NCBI lineage: Eukaryota > Viridiplantae > Streptophyta > Magnoliopsida > Malpighiales > Erythroxylaceae > Erythroxylum > Erythroxylum oxycarpum. The sequence goes on from JAOTAZ010000007.1 coordinate 450,695, forward strand.
AAAAAAGGAGAGAATTTTTATCTTAAGGAAAGATAAGCAATTTTGGGATATTCAATAAAGATGAAGGAACCCTCCTTTTATAACTTAAGGAGGCTCCTTAATTTTCCTATTTCTCTGATGTGGGAAATATATCACTCAACAATCCTTCAACTTGACATATTTTCTATTTTCAAATCTCTTACAAAACTCATCTTTAGTAGTGTCTTCAAATGTTCTTCAAGACGCTCATCTTCAATTTATAGTAATATTGATCAAGTCCAAATAATGTTGAAACTTGATCACAATCACCACCTTTGTCAACATTTCAATAGGATTCTTAGTGGTCTTAATCTTCTAGATTACTACTCCACCTTCTTCTAGAACTTCCCGTACAAAGTGATAATCGTCATCAATATGTTTCGTCCTTGCATAGTAATCCTAGTTCTTTGATAAAAAGGATAGCACTTTGACTATCACAATGTACTTTGATTTACTTCTATTGAACCCTTAATTTACGAAGCAATCCTTGAAGCAAATGTCTCCTTCACAACCTCTATGGCTGCCATATACTCTACTTCTGTAGTAGTTGACAAAGCAATATTGACTATAAGGTAGACCTCTACTAACTAATTCCTTCACAAGAGTAAACATATAACCAGTAGTTGATCGACGTCTGTCCAAATCACCAACATATTGGAATCACAATATCTAACTACACATTGACCGCCTTGCTTATCCCACTAAAATACTAAACCAACATCTATGGTGTTTAGAATGTACTGTAGAATCCATTTTATAGCTTGTCAATGTTCCTTTCTAGTATCATGCATATACCTGCTCATAACCTCAACTGCCTATGAAATGTTGGGTCTTGTACATACCATAGCATACATCCAGCTACCAATAACATTTGCATATGATACTTTTGACATGTATTCCAATTATGCATCATTCTTTGGAGACAAAGATGCACTGAGCTTGAAATGAGAAGCAAGTGAAGTATTGACAGGCTTTGACTTTTCATTTAAGCCAAAACATTTTAGCACCTTTCTCAGATCCTGTTTATAAATCAAACAAAGTCTCCCCAATTCCCAATTTCTGTTTTTCTCCATGCCGAGAATCTTCTTAGCTTCACCTAGATCCTTCATTTTAAACTCCTAATTTAATTGAATCTTTAATCTCTCAATTTCTTTTAGATTCCTTAACGCTATCAGCATATCGTCAACATACAAGAGAAGATAGATGTACAATCCATCTTGTAGCTTGCGAAAATACACACAGTGATCGTATTTGTTTCTTATATACTTCTGTCCCATCATAAACTTGTCAAATCGCTTGTATAATTGCCTCAGAGATTGCTTCAATCTGTACAACAAATTTTCAAGTTTACACACAATATTCTCTTTTCCAACAACTTTAAAACCTTCAAGCTGAGGCATATAGATTTTCTCCTCCAAGTCTCCATGTAAAAAAAAATGGTTTTTACATCTAATTGAACTAATTTCATATCAAACAGTGCTACCAAAGTCGACAAATTTTGAACAGAGGAATATTTTACAACTAGGAAAAAAAACTTCATTATAATCAATTCCCTCCACCTGGGCATAGCCTTTGGCTACCAGTCTTGCTTTATAGAAAACATCATTCTTGTAAGGAAATCTATCTTTCTTTGCATATACCCATTTTCATCCAATTGCCTTCTCTTCCTTCAGGAGATTAACTAGCTTCCACGTCTGATTCTTATGAAGAGATTGTATTTCTTCATTCATAGTTATTCTTCACTTATCTTCTTTTAAACTTTGGACTAATTCCTTATAAGTGGTAGGAATGTCATCAATTTCAATTGAATATTTATAAGCCATCATATTAACATAACAAGTATTTGAGTGTTCCTTTTTGGCTTTTTCTTTGCAATTGGTGTTGTTGTTGTTAAGGTTCTTGGGTTGGACCTCTTCTTCATTTGACTACTCTTCTACCACGGGAGTTTTTACATATGCCTCATTATTTACTGGGGTAAAAATTCTTCTTTTAAACTCCATCTATTTCAGAGTAATATTTGTTTGCTCAATATTTTCAATTGTCACCTTTCTTAAGATGCTAAATTCATCAAAGGTAATGTTCTTGCTAAAAATTATTTTCTTTTACTTTGGGCATCAAAGACAACATCCTTTCAAACCAAAGGTGATCCCTATTAAAATTGCTTTCTTTGTACTCGGATCCAACTTTGAACATGATAGTATGCAGTGGAATCAAACACATGTAAAGAATCATAATTTATAATAAGTTTTCCAAACCATTTCTCCAATGGCGTTTTACCACCAATAGCACTAGATGGTAGGTGGTTGACGAGATGGCAAGCATATGTAACAGCTTCAACCCAAAATTCTTTGCCCAATCTAACATTGGACAATATACACCTAACTTTCTCCATTAATATCTGATTCATACGTTCTGTCACCTATTTTGTTATGGTATATCCCTGACTGTGAAGTGTTTGATAATGCCTTTATCTTCTCAAACTTTTAAAAATGGATCACTCCTGTACTCCCCATCATTATGTATACGAAGACGCTTGATCCTTCTGACTGTTTAAGTTTCCACAATCTTCTTTCATTTGAGGAAAACTCCTAGTACCTCATCCTTAGTCTTCATAGTATACACTCATACTCTCCGAAAAAATCATTAATAAAAGTCACATAATAGTATTTTCCTCCTAAAGAGGCTGCCTTGGAAGGTCTCCACATATCAGAGTGAACATAGTCCAAATATCCTTGGTATCATGGATTGTTGTTCCAAATTTTACCCTTCTCTTCTTCCCTGACACAATTCTCACAAACATCCAATTTACAAGTCTTCACACCTTTCAACAATCCTTGCTTTATTAAGTGATTCATGGATTTTTCACCAATGTGCCCTAAGTACATATTTCATAACCTGATTGCTTCTAGCTCCTTCTCATCATTAGAAGTTGTTACTGCTGCTATTCCAATAACAATATTACCCTCGTAATGGAACTATCTATTATTATTTCATACTCCCTTTAATACCACAAGTGCGCCAGAGATGATCTTCACCACTTCATATTTTTGCTCCCACCTTAAGACCCTTTCCTTCTAGGGCCCATACAGAAATGAGATTCTTCGATAGACTCAACACATAACAAACATCTATCAAGATTCTGATTGATCCATCTTGATTCCTCAAACGAATGGAACCAATCTCATGTGTGGTAAGAGGGAAGTTATTTGTTATGTAAACAATTCCATCTTTTAGTTCTCTCAAATCATAGAACCAATCATAATTGGGACACATATGATGACTGCATCTTGAATCAAGCAGCCATGCACTAGTAGAGCTAGTTGATAACGTAATAGCAAGTGAAAAAATTGAGTCTTCATTATTATACTTAGCTATATTTGAATCTGCAATAACATTTCCTTTATCAAGTTTGCCTTTATTTTTAATCTTACAACAATCCTTATTCCATTGCCCTTTGCCCCGACAAATGGCACATTCATTTTTGCTTAGTTTGTGCCTCGACTTTGATCTTTTTTTCTTTCCTTTAGTCTAGTTCTGCGAACGACCTTTGATCACCAAAGCTTCCACTACTCCATTGATCATGGCTGTACAAAGCAACTGTAATTTCACGAAGAGACACAATAGTCTTCCTAAACTCTTCAAGAAGGGATCCCAGCAATATCAAATCTAGATCTTCATCTTCAAATGTCACATGAAAATTCATTCATTCAGTTCTAACTGATTCAAACTGGTGATTTGATCATTTATAGTGATACCTAAAACATAAAAGAAACAAAACAGTCTCTTCTTCATATGGAGCTTATTCTAACTGCTTTTCTTCAAGAATTTTTCCTCCAATGCGTTCCATAATTTATATGCAGAAGTTTCTTTCGAGAAATCATACTTTTGCTCTCTGGAAAGACATGATTGAATTGTACCACATGTTATACGATTTATAGTTTTCCAATCTTTCTCCTCAAGATACTCTGGTTTCTTTTCTTCAACGACAATGTCAAGACCTTGCTGAAAAAAAGTGTCTTGAACTTCATTTTGCCACATGCCAAAATAACTCGTACCATCAAAAATCTCTACTGCAAATCTTGTATTTGTCACTGTAATTCTTGCCAGAATGGACGAGGAAGAAGCAATTAACGTGGATGGCGTGAAATTTTTTTTGTCTTTTGTCATCTCTATTCAATAAATGTTGATATAAAATGCCAAAAACTCAAGAAAATCTTTTCTGATGTGGAAGATCAGACTATGCTACATCCACGAAGCATAGTAAGAAGAAACCTTAGCTTTGATATCACTTGTTGCGTAAACTCGTGTTAATTTCTACTAATAATAACAAATTCATCTCCGACACTATTGCATCGGTGAATAAAATTTGAACGATTGCACTAAAAATCACATCATATAAATTTCTAT
>JAOTAZ010000007.1:460186-471289 GCA_025629785.1 Erythroxylum oxycarpum
TAAAATTTATTTTGTAATTAATTAATTACAATATTTTTTATAAACCAACCACTACCAATGACAATGGTAATCATTCCTTCATTTTAACCAACCATCATAATTATAATGATTATACCCATTCTTATTCCTCAGTATATTCATTCTCATTACCATTCCCATTACCTTATGTAAACCAAGCACCCCATAAATTGATATTTCACTATTTTTTGGAAATAATACAAGTGACATACTACACAAGGTGAGAATAAATTTTATCTTATGAAAGACAATTTTTGTGATGCTTAAGATAGGTGAAGGAGTCTTCCTTTAATAACTTAAGAAGACTCCCTCATCATTATAATTCTTCGATATGGGATTTCAAAATATGTCATAAGTCAACAATTCTACACTTTGACATATTTCGCATCTTCAAATCTCTCATAAAACTTATCTTTAGTAATGTCTTTTAATGCGTTTTACAATGCCCATCTTTAATTTTTAGCAATATTGATCAAGTCCAAACAATGTTGGAACTTGACCACAGTCACCACCTTTGTCAACATATCAGCAGGATTCTCAATGGTCTTAATCTTCTGGATTACTACTCCACCTTCTTCCAGAACCTCTCGTACAAAGTGATAACGGACATCAATGTGCTTCTTCCTTGCATAATAAACTTGGTTCTTTGCTAAATGAATGTCACTTTGACTATCACAATGTACTTTGATATGCTTTTGTCTAATTCCCAATTTATCAAGCAATCTTTGAAGCTAAATTGTCTCCTTCACAACCTCTGTAATTGCTATATGCTTTGCCTTTGTAGTCGACAAAGCAATTGTTGACTGTATGGTAGACCTTTAACTTACCGGTACCTTTGTAAGAGTAAACACATAGCCAGTACTTGATTGACGTTTATCTAAATCACTTGCATAGTCTAAATCACAATATCCAACTACACATTAACTGTCTTGCTTATCTCGCTAAAATATCAAACCAACATCTACAGTGTTCAAAATATACCGTAGAATTTATTTCACAGCTTACCAATATTCCTTTCTAGGATCATGCACATACCTTCTCACAACCCAACTGCCTATGAAATGTCGGGCCTTGTACACACCATAGCATACATCAAGCTACTAACTACATTTGCATACGGTACTTTAGTCATGTATTCTCATTCTGCATCTTTCTTTGGAGATAGAGATGCACTGAGCTTTATATGAGGAGCAAGTGGAGTACTAATAGGTTGACTTCTCATTTATGCCAAAATGTTGTAGTACCTTTTTCAAATATTGCTTTTGAGTCAAATATAGTTTCCACTTTTAAGTTAAACATAGTCTTCCTAACTTTCTATCTCTATGTATCTCCATACCGAGAATTTTCTTGGTTTTACCAAAATCCTTCATTTCAAACTCCTGATTCAACTGAATCTTCAATGTCTCAATTTCTCTTTGATTCTTTGAAGCGATCGACATATCATCAACAATAAGAGAAGATAGATGTAGGATCCATCTTGTAGCTTTTGAAAATACACACAGTGATCATATTTGCTTCTTATATACTTTTGCCCCATTATAAACTTGTCAAATTGTACAACAATTTTCAAGCTTGCACACCATATTCTCTTTTCCGGCAACTTTAAAACCTTCAGGCTGAGTCATATAGATTTCCTCTTTTAAGTCTCTATGTAAAAACACAGTTTTTACATCCAATGGAACTAGTTCCATGTCAAATTGTGCTATCAAAGCCAATAAAATTCGAATGGAGAAATTTTTACAACTGGAGAGAAAACTTCATTATAATCAATTCCCTCCGTCTGAGCATAGCCTTTGGCCACCAGCCTTACTTTATAGCGAATATTATCCTTATCAGGAAAATCAACTTTCTCTGCATATACTCATTTGCATCCAATTGCCTTCTTTCCCTTTAAGAGACAAGCTAGCTTCCTCATCTAATTCTTATGAAGAGAATATATTTCTTTATTCATGGCTATCATCCACTTATCTTCTTTTGAACTTTGGACTGCTTCCTTATAAGTGGTAGGAATGTCATTAATTTCAATTGGAGATTCATAATCCACCATATTAACATAACAAGCAGGTACTTGAATGTTCCGTTTTGGCTTTCTCAATGCAATTGGTAATTGTTACTGTGGAGGTTCTTTGGTTTGAACCTCTTCTTCTTTTGGCTCCTTTTCTACCGTAGGAGTTTCTACATTTGCTTCATCATTTTCTGTGGTAACAATTCTTCCTTCAAACTTCACCTGTTTTAGAGTACCATTTGTCTGCTTAACATTTTCAATTGTCACCTTTCTTAACATGGTAGATTCGTCAAAGATAACATTCCTGCTGAAAATTATTTTCTTGGACTCTAGGTACCAAAGACGATATCCTTTCACACTAGAGGTGATCCCCATAAAAATTGCTTTCTTTACACATGGATTTAATTTTGACTCCTTCATATGATAGTCTACAATGGAACCAAACACATGTAGGGAATCATAATGTGTAGCAGGTTTTCCAAACCATTTTTTCAATAGTGTTTTACCACCAATAGCAGTTGACGAAAGGCGATTAATAAGATGACAAGCTTATGTAATAACCTCAGCCCAAAATTCTCTACTTAACCCAGCATTAGACAACATACACCAAGCTCTCTCCAACGATGTCCTTCATATACGTTCTGGCACCCCATTTTGTTGTGGTGTATTTTTTACTGTGAAGTGTTTGACAATACCTTCATCTTCGCAGACTTTTTAAAAATGGATGTAACACCCCACTCCTGTAGGATCCGAATCCGACATTGTGGGTTATATCCGAATTTGTGCCCTGCAAGGGTGGCGTGCTAGCGCACTGAAACAATCAAACTTAGTATATATAAACTATTATACCTGGTAGTTGTCAATGAATGCACGTACAATTATTTTGATGTATGTAAAAAATCAAATTCACAGGTACTAAATTTGAGGATTCTAACCCTTAGTATGGGAATGAGATGTTACATTTCTCCCCTCCTTAATAAATTTTTTCCTCGAAATTATTATCTGATTGATCAATAAGGCAGGGGTTATTATTTTCTCATATGCTCCTCCGTTTCCCATATAACTTTACCACTTGAATACTTTTTCCAAATGACCATAGTTGATAGGCTTAATAGGTCTCTCAATCACTTGTTTAGATATCACACTATCTTAACTATTTCATCAATATATTTCTGATTACTCATAAGTTTTTTTGTTTTTACTTCGTAAACTGTCAATACCTCTGTGTCAAATCATATCATTATTTCTTAACATACTCACACATCACACATTATAATTCTGAGACATCTTCATTGATAATAACACTCATAAGTTATTGGTCTTATGCTTTCAATAACTTCATGTGGACCAATACAATTTGAACTTAGTTTATCTTTTCTCCAAATCTGAGCACATCTTGATCTTTATCTCAGAACACTTTGGCAAGGTGATACTCTTAGAAATATTTCATCTTTCGCTTGCTATTTTACAACTTTTTAGTGTTAATACACTCAACTCTTATGTCCATCTCACGATATTCCATAATCTCGATGTTGATCCACTTAAATTATTCGTCATTACCTTGGATTGCTTAACTCCTATTACTGATTCATTTCACTCTTCAATAGTATCTCGAATCAATTCTGGCCTTCAACTATTTTTAGGCCCTCTTTATTTCAATGTAGGGGCGAATGACTCCTTTTTGTCGTATAACGCCTTATACAGTATTCTAATGATATCACTATGTTAATGATTCTGTTGCTTAAAGTCAAATAAAACTATACATTGAACTCATGTTCTTATGAATTCCAAAATACAAGCTTTAAACATATCTCTGACAATTAAGACCATCAACAACTCAAGCATTCAGTCACTTGATTCTACATTCTTGGCGGCTGAATGTAGTTCTAATGCCTTCCTACTAGGATGCTTACGCTCTCTCTAACTGCATCTTTGTTCCATCATCTTACTGGGTACACATCCTTTTCATTCCAATCATAAAGTACCTTTTCATTCCAATCATAAAGTAACATTTTTCCTATTCAGACTCTAAATTCATTTTCATTTTCAATTCCTCAATAAGATTCACAATTCTGAATCCTTAATTTGGGCTTTGATAATCTTTTCGTGCAAACTAATTTTAAATTTCAATGCATCTAATAATAATACGTCATTTTGCCCCAAAATTCAACTTGACATTCTATTCTTTTTATTGCATTAGGTTTGGAAACCTCGAAATCTGAATTTGTGACGTACTACTACTGAATTTTCCTGTTCAATGCATCAGATTATAACACTAGCGTTACTAGGAAATGCTTATCTGTACCTCCAAAATCTTCCAATAACTCTATTCATTGTCTTGGTTTTATATATTCAATCCTTTTATACTCATATAATGAAGTTTCACATCAGAGATTAAGATACAATCTATTATAACAATATAAAGTGATTTTGTATGCATAGAGACAATTAAAATCTTATGAGTTGATTTTGATACTTAGTTTAAAATTACTATAATAGTAATTGCTTTGAGAGCTTGGAGACATTTGATGTGCAGAGACATTTTGGGAATGTATAGAATAAAATAATGTAACGCCCCACTCCCACAGGACCTGAACTCGACATCGTGGGTAATATCCGAGTCCGTGCCCCGTGAGGGTGACGTGCTAACACACTGAAACAGTCAAAACTCAGTAAATTTTTTTTGCAATCAAATGTGCGAAAATCAGTAAACAATTTGGGCCCACTTTCATTCATAAACATCTTCATTCAACACATTACAATCAATAGAATTTCAATAGCCAATTGGGGCCAACTACAAATACAAAACACTATTTTACAGAAATTGTGGAATACAAATTTATACGAGAATAGGATAACACTAATGCAGACGCGAACTAATCCCAACCTCTATCTTTCTCTTGCATGCAGTAATTATACTCTGCCTACCTAACAGGGTATTCTTCTGATCCTAAAAATATTTTCAATTTTGGGTGAGTTTTGCGAATTCAATAAGTGACCATCATCAATGACTCACCTAGTCACATAACACATAATCACATTCACAACATTTCACATTTCACACTCAATAGCTATAATCGCTCATATTATGCATATATAGTGCACATGAGACCCACTTTTCATTTGTTATTTTGTTGTAACCGAGTGCCTAAACTGTCCCATATACGACTCATTAATAACTATCCCTTATTGGCATGGGGGATACAGGGCTCATTAAACGTTGAGCCTAAGGCTCTGATTCACTTTTGAGTTTGAAGCTCATTTTCATTCGTTGAGCTTTAAGCTCTAATCATTGGCTACTCTGGTCACAACAACCATTATATTTCATGCATTCATGTAATGAAATGCATCAATCACATTTTCATGTTCCCATTCAATTTCATTCCCATATGATCAAACCTTAGTCCGACAGTCAACATTAAGTTAAGAATCACACTTTCACTTACATGCAATGCACATTCACAAAAAATTTAATAGTCACATTAAGTACACTTAGTTCTTCTCATTCACATACAAGCAGCACTTCAATATCCCATTAATCATTGCAATCATTGGACCTTTTGTTCAGAATCAACAATCGAGACGCATTCATTTCGACATTCAGTAGTCAATTAATACTAAAATCAAATAAAACAGAACAAACAATGAAATAAGACCATCTAGGTCTACTCACAGTATGCTCTAGATTAGTATTTACTTCCAAGGTCTGGAAACGTCTAGATGATGGCTCTCAATACGATCCTCTATATCATGCAAAATATACACATATCACAATTTGCACTATTATAAGTGTTTAATAACGCACATATATGCAATGAAATATGTACCATGCATGTTCATGACAATTCTGGGTATTTTTCCATCAATTCCATCACATAATCATTCTCATATCAAAACTCATATAAGTATAACTTATACTTAGGTTTATTCCTCACTAAAGCCAGGCTCAATGGTGAGAGGCGTTCACTTAAAGTGAAACAAAACCTTGAAATCATGGGTTCGAATCGTGGATTCCACCCATAACCAAAGAGGACAATACCAATTTGTGTTAGATGCTGCGGTATAACCCGCAAACACACGCCGCAATATAACCTGCAAACACACGCCACAGTATAACCTGCAAACACCTTCGGGTGGGGTGTGGGGTCCAATAAAATCACTCAATTTGGTTAAGTTCTTTGGAAGATATACCTCAAACATTTTCGAACTATTCTTATTCAAAAACAGTTCACTATGTATAAATTCCATCCAGAAATTGAAGACTTTAGAGACTGAACCATAATTAAACTCTTTCATATGAATTTTAACCCTATTCCTATAGTGTACTCCAAATAAAAAATCATCTCAATTGGAATCCTATAGATCCAGATATAATCAAAACATTGAAGTTTGTTCAGTAAAAATAATCCTATTTACACTGTTTGAACAGATTCCCACACTTTCATTTGATCAATCTTTTTCAAATCAATTCAAAATGCTACAAAAATGTGTTAGGAATCTATTGGTTCAAGAATCACTTCATTTGGAGGTCAAATGGTGAAGTTATAGCCAAACTAATCAAATATAATTGTATCTTCAATCCTATTGTACCTATTTTGGTACAATTGACATAACTTTCTCTAGAGATGTCAGATTAAGACCATATTTGGATGGTTTTGAAGAGGACTTCTAGATCTAGAATTTTTGTGAAGACTTAAAGTGAAATTCTATCATTTAGAGACACATGGCCTTGTGAAATCACACAGTCAGACCATGTGACTTTCGAGTCAGATTGTGTTTTCTGCATCAAAAGCACACGGGCCGTGTGAATTTACACGACCTGACTGTGTAACCTTTGGGTTTACTAAAATTTTTCCTCTCCAAAACCCCTCCAAAGGATCCTAAACCCATTCTAACATCACATATACTCTTAATCTTCCCAAATTCACCTCTTCTTATGCAATTATCACTCTATATAATTCATTCACTCCCAAATTCCCAACTCATTTAATTCGTCATCTCTATGGAAAACGTCTTCAAATATATATATATATATATATACCCAATTTGAACTCAACATCATCCATACACATTTCATATTTATTCATAAACACCCAAAATATAATACATTCCCACACACTTAGAACATAACACAACATAAACATTCATCCACAACTTTTGCTACACCTAGTTCCTAATTTCATGTCAAAACTTGGGACTCTTAAAGAAAAGATTTAAATTTGATGTCTTCATATGAAATGTAGCCCTATGTTTCTAGTTTAATTTAAATTAAGAATCATCCCATTTGGATAACTATAGAAGAAGTTATGGCTAAAAGACTGAAGCATACTTAGTAAATATTTTCCAATCCATCATCTTCAAAATTTTCCAGATTTTTACACCCCACATACTTATACAAAAATCACCTTTTGCCACTTCATTTACTCCTTATTCTCAACTCCATTTTAGCTCATTTCTACACTCATTCATTAATACAAACAGGTTATAAACACATTTCTATACTTATCAACATCCAATTCTCATTACAACACCCCTTTCACAATCAATTCATCTTTAAAACATGTGTAGCATATCTTATAGTTTCTTACTCATCATATAAAACATCAATCATTCATAACAACTCCTAACCCATTATCTAGTATTTATATGAAACAAAACATCAATATATACATACATATGTTTATTTTTTCATCAACATTCTAGCATATACAAAGCTCCTTATTATGATCATTCAACCTCTAAAACATTTCTATAAATCATTACTTATCAATAAAACAAGAAATTGTACACACCCTTCACTATTCACGACATCCACATACCCAAAACACCATTTCATGAAATCAACCTCTAACTATCATCACAAATGCTTCATGTAACCAAAACCCATGATATTTGACAAGAGACTTACTTGATTTAGCTTCTAAATCTTCATAATCACCATTAAACCCTAACTCTTTCATCTCCACCATCATCAACTTTCATAGATGAATTAGTTAGGTCTTTTAGTGAGAATAAAGGAGAGAGCAAGATGGAAGAGTAGAATGAAAGATGATAGGGTTGGGTATAACGAGAATGGAGATATGAAGAATCAAACTTATGAAGAAGAGGGAGAGAGGCTACGAAAATGGAGAGAAGAAAAGAACCAAATCAAAGCTCCAATTCCCCTTTTGTAGAGAGGATTTTTGTGAAAGACAACAAGGGGGTTGGGCGGTTCTTTTAATTAAAACTAATGAATTGATCACTTGCCACATGTCACATTTCTAAGGCATTAGATTGGTTCCTCTCATTTAACTAGTCCCCTTAACTTCAATTTCTACTCTAACTGTTCCCCAATTTTCAATGGCACTTGTCAATAAATCCAAGTCATTTATCAAAATTTTCATTGCCATTAGACATTAATTTCTACTACCATTTAACAATTGTTTTGCTACTTGACAATTTTTCTAGTTCAAAAATGCCCAAGAATTTTCAAAAATTTCTCCAAAAACTAATTAATTAAGACATGGTTGGGCAAGTGACAAGTGTCCCATTTCTAAGGCATTAGAATGGTTCCTCTCATTTAACTAGTCCCATCAACTTCAATTTCTACTCCAATTGTTCCCCAATTTTCAATGGCACTTGTCAATAAATCCTAAAGTCATTTATCAAATTTTCCATTGCCATTGGACCGTAATTTCTACTACTATTTAACAATTGTTTTGTCACTTGGCAATTTTCCTAGTTCAAAAATGCCTAACAATTTTCGAAAATTTTTCTAAAAACTAATCAATTAAGACATGGTTGGGCAAGTGACAAGTGTCCCATTTCCAAGGCATTAGATTGCTTCCTCTCATTTAACTAGTCCCATCAACTTCAATTTCTACTCCTATTGTTCCCCAATTTTCAATGCCACTTGTTAATAAATCTTAAAGTCATTTATCAAATTTTCCATTGCCATTGGACAGTAATTTCTACTACCATTTAACAATTGTTTTGACACTTGGAAATTTTCCTAGTTCAAAAATGTCCAACAATTTATGGAAATTTCTCCAAAAACTAATGAATTAAGACATGGTTGGGTCATGTCCCATTTCTAAGGCATTAGATTGGTTCGTCTCATTTAACTAGTCCCATCAACTTCAATTTCTACTCCAATTGTTTCCCAATTTTTAATGGAGCTTGTCAATAAATCCTAAAGTCATTTATCAAAATTTGTAATTTCTACTACCATTTAACAATTGTTTTGCTATTTACCAATTTTCATTGTTCAAAAATGCCCAACAATTTCCGAAAATTTCTCCAAAAATTCCAAAAATTCTAAATTAACAAATACACTTTCCAAATCAATTTTTCAACACATAAAAACACTTCTCTCAATATACTCAGATATATAACCTATTATACCCGAAAATTGTCAATGAATGCATGTACAATTATTTTTGTGCGTGTAAAAATTCAAATTCATAAGCATATATGCTAACATTATGCATGAGCATGAAATACATTTTCTTAATCTCTCTTTGAGCACTCAGGTACCAAATTTTAGGATTCTAACCCTTAATACGAGAACAGAATGTTAAAGTTCAAATATGTCAGGACCTTTCTCGGGAATCCAGACATCGGGGACTGATTTACCTTTGTCAAGTCTCATGTCACTTGGAATCCAAGAAAATAATTATATCATTGTCATTTATCGATGCAATACACTGGACTCAGCTTTAAAGTTGATTTATTGTTGTATCTGTAAGAATTTGTCAAACAACCTCCCTACTAGTTAGGGGTCAAGCTGCATCCTATTAAGTGTGGGCTGTTATTGTTCTTGTTATATAACTATAACAATTGTTAACCTTATAATTCAAAGTTTGTACTTGAATTTGATATTTAATAAATCTCCTTATTTCTTTTTGCATATATTATGTAAAATATTGAATTCAAATTCTTATATTTCTAGAAAATTCAATAAACAATGAATTTCAATTAGAAATATGTCACCAAAGAGATAATGTGATGTAATGCGATCCAGGTTCAGATGCATGTTCGAAGGTACTTACTGATATGAGTGGGACCATGGACCATTGAGTAGGACCAGGCAGAAATCTAGTCATGCTAGAAGGGCCCATGACCAAAGTTAGGGCCAAGAGACTTAAAGAGGCTTTTTATACGCATGTGGGCTTTTAACTTGAGAGGATGACAAACTCCAAACCTATTGGAGGAGAGTTTAATGGAATTGAGTCCAAACTAATCCATTTAACTCAAATCCTTGGACCGCATACACTTGGAACTTGAAGACAAGAAGACTTGGGCTATTTTAATGCTTCATCACTTAAGCCCAAGTAGTGTTTGGTGCATCACTTATTTTATTAATGGGAGTGGGCTATTTAATTCACTTAAGCCCAAAAGCATATGGATCCAGTAATGGCGCCACACATCAGACTTATTTATTTAGTTTTTGGACTTTGTTTTATTTTGGGCTTCCATGTATTTTGGAGCAACCTTTTATTATTTAACCTAGGTATAAATATGTGTCTTTAGGTCAAAATTTTGAAACTTTTAAATCAGAATTGCTGGAGTGTCGTCGGCTTCAATAAGGAGAAACATTATTCTCTTATTCTTACCTTTCGAACCATCTTTCATTTATCGATTACTTTCCCAATTGTGGCGTGTCGATTGTTTGTTTCTCTTGGTTTTATTTTGATCATCAGCATTGTTTGGAACAAGTTTTCAAGAGGTGTCGTAGAAATCAAACCTTACGTATCCTTATTTTCTTGATTGTTGAATTCAAAATTTCCATCCTTCTTAATTCCTCAAGGTTGAAAACACACCAAAATAAAACACCCATCGAAAACATCATCAAATTGACATCAATCCTTCCGTGGTGCGCGTTATTTTGGTATCAAAGCCTTGGTTTGGAGGAGAATTCTTATTCAACTCTATCAAAATTGAAGAAACCGCCGCCCATCACTATCCAATTATCATCGGATCATCAATTCAGGCGTGAACTAACTTTTGGCCTAGGATTTCAATCTTTCTTCTTATTCTAACTTTAGTTAGGGTTTTCAATTATTCTTCTTGTCGCTTTTGTTGAAACTTTCGACTTACAT
>JAOTAZ010000007.1:477668-489650 GCA_025629785.1 Erythroxylum oxycarpum
TCTTCCTCCAACACACTCTTCTCCTCCTCCAATGAAGAGGGCTGAGCTCGTAAAACGTCTTTCTCCTCCTTCGCCTCGGAAAGCTCAGCTCTCAAAACGTTGACCTGCTCAAGAAGATCTTTAACCTCCCAGTCCAGCGATTGGTTAATCTCATCGAGCTGATCGATGCGTTGATGCATCGTAAAGGCGAACGCTAGATCCTTGGCACAGCCACGTACGAGACTGGCCGACAGCTCCCGATTATTCAATGAATCTATGAACTTCTCATCTTCAGGGGTATCGATCTTCTGAGCGACATGGAGAGCCACATTGATGTTCCTGAGCAACGCAGTTTTGTCTAGACTGATCATGGACACCCATTTCCCAAAGCTAGGCCCTTGCTCTTTCCTCTTACCTCTGTCCGATCGGGGCACTTGCTCTTTCCCTTTACTCTTGTCCACATGGGTGGACAATCGCTCAGGATTCCGAGCGGATTTCCTTCTCTTGAGGGGTCTTTCCACCTCCTCCTCCTCTTCCTCCACAATAGCTCGGTCCTCATTTCCCAATGAGGCCGACAACGCTGTAGTTTGCTCAGGAATAGTCAATAGAGCAAGCGTTGTAGACTGATCGGGCACAGTAGGCTGGGCGAACGGTGCAGACTGCTCAGGTACAAGCGGCTGAGCGATATCCTCGCTGACCTCCCCCTTACTGCTTCGTCCCTTCACCGTCAAGGAAGTCCTAGGCCTTTTCAGCTGGCCTTTGGATTTGGAGGAACTGGAGGACCCAGCGAAGTCCTTGAGCTTTGCCATGGCTGCACGAATACAGAAGTAGGTCAGAAATAAAAAATAGTACTTGTGCATACAGTAAGTAGTTAAATTACAAAGAATCGACCAGAAGGAGCGGTCTCCTCCTTTAGCCTGTTAATCCGAGGCGGAGGATCAATCAAAAAAGCATCGGCTGATGCCCCTCCACGATATCCCAGAATAAGACTGTCGAAAGAATACCGACCGAGCGCTTTGATCCTATCGACCACTTCTCATTCCTCCCTAGTAAGGTATAGATCGGAAACATCATTCCATTGCTCGGCCAAGGGATATGTCCACGGTCGGGATTTAAAGGTGGACCCTGGAGACCTCACAAAGAAGTACTTCTTCTTCCACGCTTTGATCGATCCTACTGTTCCAGCAGGACGATACCTAGCATCCCTATACTAAAGATGAGGGATCCCAGCCCTGACGCTTGAGCTCTGGTTTATTCTTAAAAAATGATGCAGGACGCCGACCGATAGCGGACACCCGAAATGATGGCACAACAAAACCAGACCGTTGATGAACCTCCAACTGTTTGGTGGAATCTGGCTCGGCCTTAATTGGTAGGAGCAACACACCTCATCAATGATCGGGGCGTATGGGAGCTTCATACCGCCAACCGAGAAAAAGCTCTCTGTCACAGCAAAATAACCTCCCATGGTACTATAGATCCGTTCGTTCTTGGCAGCCAATCTGGGTCACCACGACGAAGGGATGTTGTTCTTAATGACCAAGCGGGTCAGTTCCCTTTCAGTCATCGTTGAAGGGTAGCTCGGTGGCTTTTCAACAACTTGCCCATCCTTCCAGGCACTCGCTCCGAATTCCTCATTTCCTATTGCCTCCGGCGCTTCATTTCCGCCGGCTTCCAGCACCCCTACCATTTTCGCCGCTATCTCCAGCAGCCCAACAATTTGTAAAGACCTCTTAGCGTCCGGTTCCTGATGTAGCTCCCTCAAAACAGTATTTACTTCTTCGCTAAGACCTGGGGATGCTCGTGGAGAAGGCTGGCGAGGAGGTGACGAAACAGGAGAAGGGGAGCTAGCTTTGTTCCTAAGTCTAAGTTCATCTTTAAAGCTAGTCGACGACATGGTAACTAAAAATGAAAATTACAGGGCAAGGAGAGGAAAAAGGACGTACCTAGTTTAGAGATTGAAGGCGAATGGAGACGGTGGTGAAAAGTGAATTTCGGTGACTGTAAATAGAAAAATAGAAAGCAGAGAGAACGCTGAAGAATTGAATACACGAAATAGAAAGTAATAGAAATTCGTCTACCCCGAGTAGTTATCATCAAGATCAAATGAATGGGTGTATCAATCAGAGTCGGACGCGTGGCCAAATCTGAGCCGTGCGAATTAGGGTTATCAAATGCCCCAATCGGCACAGCAGTTGAAAGGACAGGACCTGGAGCGGCGCAACAGCTGAAAGGACGCCCATGACAGCTGCGCAACGGTTAAAAAGACGCTTCGTTTCAAATTTTGAAAACTTGTCAGAGGACACGTGCCGTTAGTAATGACTAAACCAAAGGTCTTCATGCACTAGGCATCGACATTCAACCGACCAATCCTAGCACGAGTTGTCATGCGCTAAATGTTTATGTCCGACTAATCGGGCCTATCACGAGCTGTCATATGGACGAGTTGCACAATCCTTATGTACTCCTTCGACCCTTCTCCTTGGTCAGACTCGAGGAGTAGGGGGCTTATGGTTGAGTCGGTCGTGCTAGACCCAAGCCCAAACTCAGAACAGCGCAGGGGCCAATCGGCCCATCCCTCGGTGTTGACCTAATTTCTGTAGGTATTAGCTATATAAATTCATTACCTCATCATAAAAAAAAGGTACGATTTTCAAGAACCCTAGTATTCTTTATTCCTAGCCACCAAAACTCTCACAAAAAGACTAACTTGAGCGTCGGAGGAGCCTACCCGCAGTCAACCTCTGGTGCGCCTTATTATTTTGCAGGTATTTCTGTGTCAAAGTCAACCAATCTCATGGATCCTAGTAGCAGTGCCCAGCCTCATCAAAATCAGACAAAACCATAATGCATTAACTGAAATACCTTAAACACTTGGTGACTTAAGCTTAAATGATACAGACTATACAAATACCTAATTTGTAGCCACACTTCATAAGAATCCATTACTGCCTATTATTAAAAAAAAATTGTAATAAAGGCCAAGAATAAAAAAAGAGTAATAGAAAAGGGAGAATAATTATGATACGTCAACTATGAAACATTATATCATCTAACTCTATTTTTCTTCATATTGTATTCATAAACTCAGATATTCAGGTCACGTAAAAAGTTTTTTTAAATATAAAAGGTAAATTGAGTACAACATAACTGTTGTCAAAATTCATAAAACAAAAAATATTGTGCATTAAATACTTGACGTAAATAAAAATTAATGTATAAATATAAATTTTACCTTCAATTTGGTGAGTTATAATTTTTTGAATTTTTTTTGGTGATATAATTACATAGAAAAATAAACAACTTGATTGAGAAATCACCTATTGGTGTCACATCGATTATGATGATGGCGGTGGCACTTGCTCCTGTCCTGCGTAGTGCCCTGTAATAAAACCTCAAACCTCCCAAATGGAAGCTTGTGGTCAGCAATTTTTGACATTAGTATATATCCCCTCTGGAAAGAACACGTGGTGGCCTGGATGAGTTAAGGCGGCCAACTAAGCAGACGTGGCAAAAAGTGCAAAGCACCCACTCCTCTCTCTCATACTCATCCACAAGTCTCCCCTCACCTTTTCCTTCTTTCATTTTAAGATATTTTAAATACCCTTTCCCTTTTTGCTTTTTCTTTTGTGGGTCCCCGTCTTTGGATAAAATATATATTTTGCAGGGGTAAAAGTGTAAAAAGGACGGACCGATCGCTGTTTGGTGATGTGTGTAATGAAAGGGAAGTGGACTACGTGGCAAGAAGATAGTTTACTTTGGTAAACGGTAATAACAGTAAATCAAATGCCCCCCTTGTCCTCAGCCACAAGATGCCCATCCAATTCTCTTCCTTATTTTC
This sequence comes from Erythroxylum oxycarpum, assembly GCA_025629785.1. Taxonomy (NCBI): domain Eukaryota; kingdom Viridiplantae; phylum Streptophyta; class Magnoliopsida; order Malpighiales; family Erythroxylaceae; genus Erythroxylum; species Erythroxylum oxycarpum. The sequence continues at coordinate 481,489 of JAOTAZ010000007.1, forward strand.
AGGTAACATATAACCCATCTGACGTGTCTTCCTCTAGCTTCTCCTTTTGCCCCTTTTCTTTCTACCTGCCAAATGCACGCTCGCTCTCTCCTCATCAGTTTCACCTGTTCTTGTGCTTTTTCCTTCAGACTTGAATGATTGTCAACTATTACTGTACATGGTTGGAGGAACCAGACTTATGGGTGTTGAACAGGAAGATTGAATCTCAGTATTTCCTTCTTCTGCTCCCTTCAAACTAGGTAGATCGCGGATGCTGTTGGTAGTATTAGCAAGTTCAAGAGAATAAATCTTGTGATTGCTGCAGCTATGACTGTTGAGGTATTTTTGTGTTAGCTTGGATCATGTAGACACATATAAGAATCCTGGTCCCCTTTTTTTTTTGTGTGTGCTTAATATAGGATCACTTACAAGAAAGCAAATCTGGAGATTTTTAAGTTGCAGAGTCGATGTTATTAATTGTGTGAAACTTTTGTAGTGCTAATAACAAGAAGGGTTTGAACTTTTCGATGCAGGATCCGTCTGGGGGTTCTTTAGCAAAAGCATCTGATCCAGCAGGAGATGTGGTTTCGTCAAATGCTACAACACTATCTTCCATGTCAAAAGACCCAATTCGTTGTTGGAATGACTATAATCCCAAGGTTTGTATCTTGTCATGTTTAATTTCTGGCTGTCTGTTGATGATTTAGTGATGTGTTTCGGTTTACATCGATTATCAGGCGAGGAAGCCCTACACCATTACTAAACAGAGAGAAAGATGGACAGAGGAAGAGCACAAGAAGTTCCTTGAAGCTTTAAAGCTTCATGGCCGGTTATGGAGACGGATTGAAGGTAATCTTTTTTCCTTCTTTTTTATTTGTTGGTTAATGAGGGATATAGTTTTATCATTCTCAATTTTAACAGAGCATGTGGGCACCAAGACTGCTGTTCAAATTAGGAGCCATGCTCAGAAGTTCTTCTCTAAGGTTGACTGCTCTTATTTCAGTCCCAAACTCTTTAATCATCTATATGCCCTCTATTATAGCAAGTTCAATACTGACTTCGTGGCTCGCTCGTTTTTGTGTTGGAGTTAGGTTGTTCATGACTCGAGTGGCAACAACACAGGCTCTTTGGAACCTATTGAGATTCCCCCTCCTCGACCAAAGCGAAAACCTATGCATCCATATCCCAGAAAAGTGATGACGCCGCTTAATAAACAACCCTTAGTTTTGGAGAAGCCACTCAGGGCTTCATTGCCTGATTTATCCATTTCCGACCAAGAAAACCAAAGTCCAACGTCTGTCCTGTCTGTATTTGGCTCAGATGCTATTGGTTCAATTGATTCAAATTCACCAAATCATAGCTCATCACCAGCTGAGTTCACACTTTCTGAACCCAATTTGTCAGTCAAAGGTGATGAAAACCTTTCCACGGTACCCCAAGTTCTGCACAACCGATGTCCCAAGGTACCTGCTAACCATCCAATGTTCATGTTGTCACGAATAAGTAATTGGTCTCTATATTCTCAAACTCAGTTTGAATTTTCTTGAAGGTTCAGGGAGTGGAATTTTGCCCCAACGAAAATGTTAGGACCCAAGAATGTCTCAGTGAGGAAGCATCTAAAAGGACACTTAAGCTCTTTGGGACGATTGTGTTGGTAACAGAATGCCATAGACAATCTTCTCCAGCTATTGGGACTTCAAAATTATTGCCTTCAGATGTAAATCAACCAAAATCAGATCAAATATTGACATGCAATTTCAACACCACGGAAGCGCCATCTGAAAGCAAGGAATGCACAAGAAATGAGATGGCTCAACAGCTCCAAACAGCCTTCTATAACATGCATTTCCAAACAAAAAATCCCAGTACATTAGAGGCTGACTCTCTCACCCACAGGCACTGGTGGACCATTTCTGGAGATATGCCATTTGCTTTCATGCCATATCCGCAGCACGAGCTTGTCCAAGCACATTTAGATTCCAATGGCAGAGTAGAAGATAGAGAAATCCGCGCCGAGGGATCTTGGACAGGCTCCAATTTTGGATCGATAAATGAGGATGACAATGCTGATAAATGTGTGGATGGTGACAGCCATAGTCAGCAGCTTTCGTACAAGGAAAAGCTGCTGCTATGTACATCCGCTGGAATCAAACCAAATGTGGGATCAGTCTGTACAGAATCAAGAGCAAGCCCTGAAAAATCCAAGAAGGGTTTTGTGCCATACCAAAAACGTATGGCAGAGAGAGACAGCCATTCCTCTGTAGCAATAAGTGAAGAGAGGGAGGAACAAAGAATCCGCCTTTCTTTGTAGTTTAACTTGGTATACATGGCATAGTTTCCAGTTCCATTACTGGAGTAGATATGTTTATTGGTATCAGTTCAAATGTGGAAAGTGTGGCCATCTGAGTTCTTGAATCACAACAAAATCAGATAAAAGAACCAGCTCTAAGCAGTATCGCTTCCATCCTTGGTATATATGCCTAATCTTGTTGACTAGTCTTCAACTAAATTCTACTGTTTTCCTTGTAAACCACTCTTCTAAGTTCTGCAGTTTTCCTTTTGGTGTTTCTTTATCATCTTCATAAATGTGAATTTATACTGCCTTTGGTGTACGTGAAAGTGTAATTTTGGATTCCACTAGGAAAGTAAATAAGAGATTACGAGGACACCTTTTTGTTTTTTGTTTTCTTTTTCTTGTTCATAATACTACCCTATTTTGTGATGCGACCAATTGCCAAAACCTATCCTCTTTAATACGAAGAAACAAAAACTAAAAACAGAAAAGTCAATATAAACAAAAACTTTGCAGATTGTGGTATAATTTGCATCGAAGGGACCAGGAGCATGAGGCCAAATAACTTACTTGGATTGGGCAGCTTCTTCATTGATAGTGATAATATCAAAGCATTCATGCTATTTACAAGGGGAAGAGACAAAAGATGCGTAATTAGCTCATTGTTCAACAATGACAAACATAGAAAACATCGTCATCTGATGCGACAGCGATAACCCCATGTCCATAAATAGCAGTGTAGTGTAATCATAATAATCAGAACTTAAAAGTTAAAAGGAAAGATAAGATGTCACAGGAAGGCGAAGGAAAGGTTATTCTGCTTGACTGCTGGGTTAGTCCATTTTGCATGAGGGTGAAGATTGCATTGGCTGAAAAAGGTGTGAACTACGAAACAAGAGAGGAGAACTTATTTAGTGGGAAAAGCCAACTGTTGCTCAACTCAAACCCCATTTATCAGAAGGTACCGGTGCTTATACACAACGGTAGGCCATTATGCGAATCCACTGTCATCGTTGGCTACATAGAGGATACCTGGACTTCACCTCCATTGCTCCCATCTGATGCATATGGACGTGCTCAAGCTCGCTTCTGGGTCGACTATGTGGATAAAAAGGTTTGAGATTTGAGGGCTGGTTTTATTTAATCATTATTAAAATACATGTTTAGCTTATTAATACATAAATGCATACACTACTACTGCAACAGCTCTTTGACGCGGCTCGCAGTGTTTGGATGACCAAAGGGGAGGCTCAAGAGGTAGCTAAGAAGGAGTTGATAGAGGTCATGGAAGCGCTAGAGGAAGTGCTCGGAGAGAAGGAATACTTCGGTGGAGATAGTTTCGGATACGTGGATATTGAAATAATACCTTTTACAAGCTGGTTTCTGGCAAGTGAGAAGTTTGGAAATTTCAAGTTGGAGGGATATTGTCCCAAAATAACAGCTTGGACAAAGAGGTGTCTGCAAAGAGGGAGCGTGGCCAAGGTCGTTCCAGACCCAGAAAAGGTCTGTGAATTTGTGACAAAGATGAGAAAGATGCAAGGCATGAAGTAAAAAGTAAAAGCTTTTTGCTTTTCTGTGAGATTGCTTTCCTTTCCTTGACCTGTCAGTCCAAGGCGTCTATGGAATAATACTGTATCAGCTTGTCTTAGACAATATTTTATGTAATAAAATTAATTTCAATCATGCCGTGAATTGTTTCGAAATTTAAATAAGAGAAAGCCTTGGTAGAATAGGATGTAGATGATGCTTTGAAGGAGATGAGCATGATTGGATCTGAGAAAAGACAAACAAAGCTTTCCAGTTTTTAGGTGATTAAAGCTTTAGAAGCAGCTATGGTTGGACTTGGAAAAAGGAGATTAGCTTTTAGAGAGGGAAAGCAGAAAGTAGGGTGATTGCTTTTTAATTTTGGGTTCATCTTTTCTGGTAATACGTTTGTACCTTCCAAGTCCTTTTGTTCAACATCATCGATTTGTAAAAAAGTCTACAAGACAAAACTATTCATACAAAGAAAAGATAAGGGCTCACCAAAAGGACATCCTGTTATATGAAAGGTTCAAGTACTACGACTAAATAACAGAAGTTCTGCCAGAGCCGGTAAACACACGCTTATTAAACAGTGTTTGCACGCACGTGTCCTTTAGTTCCCATGTGATGTATAACAAACATGCCTATCCCCAAATGGAAGTTAATGGAAATGTCAAAAGCAAAGAATGTGAACCTTTGAAGCTCAGGCCGAAGAAGAGAACCAAGAATAGTATGAAAAACAATTATCTTTTGGTTAATAGTCATATCCATAAATTTCTTTCTATCTATCAAGTTCATGGAGTTCAACCCATGGTGCCTATCCATAACAGACTTGGTGAAAGCTAAAATACCAAATGGACCAAAGGGTGTCATTAGCTATAGCTTACTAGCTGATCCAAAAGCATAATATTAACTTCTTAAAGACCAATGGATAAGTCTCCGCATCGTAGCATTTTCTTGTCGATCATTGCTTGTGAGTAACAAAGAGGATATCAAATGAACATTAATTCGTATCAGTTATAAGCGTATGATAATTTTTAAAAATATATACTAAAACAGTGTAACGATTCCTATGCCCATAATTGCCTTGAAAACCCTAAGTTTGACTCATCATGTAATCAACTATTACAATAAAAAATGGGTGATGTTGCACTAGGGTACTTTTGAGTCCCAAATCAACGTGGCTAACAGTTATAACACCAAATTGATATACTATATATTGCATCATTGATTGCATCGAGCTTTCTTCCAGTCTTACACAAAATAGTAATGAGAAGGCTTTGATTTATTGGTTTATATCTAAGGCTTCATCAAAATGAAAAATATTTTAACAAGAAGGTTATTCTACAAGCCAAAGTAATAAGATTCTAGCTAAGAAAACCAGCCGTAGGAAAGGCAAATAATTACTCGTCAATACAGGTAGGGATCTGATATCTGGTTTGTTGCTTGAAATCTGATAAAATATGAAAGATTAACATCTGGCAGATTGGTAATCGCATCCATAAAGGTTAGTAAAGACAGAGTTAGTAGATGTCTTCGTATCCTTAACATCATTCTGTAGATGCCTTAGTCTCCTTAACATCATTCTATCTGAAAATCAGAATCCTGACTTACGACCTAACATAAGTTCTAACGGAACCCAAACTCTACCTTTGACTCATCCTAAGCAAACTAACTCTTAACTTTTTTTTTTATAAATAAACTAACTCTAACTTGATATCGTCAAAACTTGAATAACTGCACACACAACAGTCAAACTCCTAAACATAACATAAATGGGAAAGAAAAATAATGAGAAAACCAATATTAATGTACAGCACAGATGTATATCTGCCATCAGTTTCATTGTCCTCGCCCAATTGGAATTTCTATGTTATATCCAAGTCCAAGGTATTTAATTGAGGTTATTCTCAAATGAATTCAAACATATAAAGGCAGAGATATAGACTCATCATTCCAAATAGCTAAGTTTTCACAACATCTTGCAAAAACAAACTTAGACTTGTCCTTCCAGCAAATCAAACTCTGAAAAATATTGCAGATAATGGTCAGTCTTCTGCAATGTTTCTCCCCGCTCCCCAGTAAAAATTTGACAGAAGACTAACAAAAGTTTCTAAATTCATTTTGCAGATCATCTAATCATCAGACACTTCACTTGGATTTCAGAAAATGTGTCATCTCATATGTTCAAATCTCCTATATATCCACAGAGTAGAATAGAGTACACAATAAGGTAAGTTGAGCTAAAAACATTCAATCATATACATCATGAAGTAAAACTGTAAGGCTTAGGTAAGAATAAAGAACTAATCCCTGATCTTGCATACACTTCAACAAAATATATTGGTGGTATCAGAAAAGCGTAGATAGAAGAATTGCTGATACATAGATAAAACACAGCCGCTGAAATAAAATTATGCATATACATATATAAAGCATGTCAGTGAGTGACAGAAACACAAACCGCTCAATTAACTTTAGATCCACAATTTTAACATAGAGTTCACAATTTAAACATGTAAATTTAACCGAGTTTGAAAATAGACGCCAACATAGACTTTATGGGTGGACAGTAATAGATAGTAGGCAGATGATGTACGGTTGCTGAGCTCATATCACCTCTTTGGCAGGCTTAGGAGTGGAATCGACCTCTGGAATCAAGACATAGCCTATCTTCTTGACATCACCATCTTCATCGTCATCGTCATCGGATTCATATGGAGAGCAGCAGTGATAATCGTAGAGAGACCAGAGCAAGTACATGGTGGCAGCGGTGAGAGCACCACAACCAACGCCAAAAAGCAAAGCCACAACCACGCTGACTATGTCTTTGGTGCGATCCCGGATAGATGCGGAAGATATTCCTAAAGGTAAAACAGGACGACGGTGGACCGGGTCCTCGAAATCACCGCCATCATCTTCGTCAACGGGGGGGCGATTGAAGACAATATCAGAGGAAGAGGAAGAAAAGGATCGTAGGCGAGTGATTTGGGTGACGAAACCCAAAGCAGAAGAAGAAGAATAGGAAGGATCTTGAAGCGAATTAGGGTTGGGGTTGGGGTTAGGGTTAGGATAAAGGGGTTTGATGGTGAAGGTATAAGCGATGAAGAGGGTCTTGCATGGCCTTGCAGTGGCTGGTGGGGTGGAAAGCAGCGTTACGAGTACGGAGAAGAGGAGGAAGAGAAGCGTTGAATTCGCCATTGTTATGAAAGGAAGAACAGAGAAAAATATATATTTGTATTACAATTTACAAAATAACAAAATCAATGGATTCTCTCTCTAGTCTCTCTCCCTCCACCAAAGTCCTAGTCCTACCTAAGCCACAAATTTTGGGATATTTGGAATATGACGACCTAAGTCAATGACGCCGTTGGTCAACCCTCTGTGTCTCTAATCATATTATTAATATTTCTTTTATAAGTATCAAATCCAATCCAATTAATAAATTTGATATGTATATAATAAAAAATAAAAATATTCTGTGTTCTTGATTCTTGAATAATATAGTCACAGTCATACAGAACCTTTCACAGGATTTTGTGTATTAGAAAGTCTTAGACTACATATATTTGAAGAGTTTGTGTCCTAACTAGTATATCTAAAATTTAAGCTATAGTTAATCTCCGTTTATCTCTAATGTCTAATAGATGATTTTTATAAATCATTTTGTTGGTATACAGGTTGGAAGCCCGCAATGTAAATCTATTAAGATTTATCGATGAAATATTCTACGAGCTTAAGAGTCACAACGAGAAGAGTATTTTAAAAAAAAAAACATTGATGTAAATAACACCAAGTACCTTGGTGATGATAATTTCCCTATTTGCTTGCTGATTAAGGATAGCTCATGTGGTATCATAAGTAGAGATGTCGATGGGCCAAGCTCAGCTCGACTCTTGGCTCACGGTTGACAGACCAGGATGGGTAGGCCAATGGCCCGACTGGTCACGGGAGGCCGAGCTAACCTGGCCATTATATATATATTTTAAAGAAAAACGTAAAATAATGTCGTTTTTTAAATAACGATCTGGTCCGTCCGATCTTAACTCGTGGCCTGGTCAACTCGGCTAAAATCAGGTCGAGTTTTTGAAATAAAATGCAGAAAGTTTTCCTTAAATGTTTTTATTGACTAATCCTAAAGATATGGTTTTATTTTTTTTCAATTATCTCAATAAGATACTGAAATAAAATACACATAACTTTTTATAGGAATAAAATACTTTGGCTTTGTTTATAAAGCCTTATTCTGGGAATAAAACACTTAGTATTAGCTGTTTAAGTGTAAAATAACTTATAAGGACATGACTTTAAAAACATATAAGAATATGAATATTATATATTTTAGTATTTCAATGAATATTCTTAT
>JAOTAZ010000007.1:494842-512245 GCA_025629785.1 Erythroxylum oxycarpum
CCTTTGATACCTTGAAAAAGGATCTAAGAAACTCTAGGCTCAACCTTCTATCAACCAAAAATTCGCCTAATAAATTGGTCCGGATAAAGTCCATAAAAAGCGCTAAAAGTGGAACCATCCTTGAAGCTTACCACATTCCATTCGAATTAACGCCTAGAAAAATTCGCAAATTTCTTTAGCTTCATTTTGTTATTTTTGCTAGTTAATTTTCTTATTTTATTTCCCCATTTTTACACAATCGCCATCGGTTTTATCTATTTATTTATTTAGATAGTTAAATTTTCTTTTAATTTAATTTCCCAATCCTACCCAATCGATTAGTCCAATTAATTGAGTGATCCAAGCCTAGTACTTACACAATTACTCCCTGTGGAACGATATTATACTGTACTACTTGAGACCCGTGAACTTGCGGAATCGCATCAACTCGCTTATCAAAACTACAAGTGATTCAGAAAGTAAGTAAATACATATGACTGCAACATGCCACTGTGTTCTATATTGCTAAGAGCATCCACTTTTATCTGTAAATTCTGCATCAAGAAATCATCCTAAAGCTATGAAAACCAGATGCCATTTCTTTTAGTACTCCGTAACTGTTTCATTGTTATTTTAGCCTAACTATAGTAGTACATGACCCAGTATGCTGAACTATTAAGCAGATCACTTACCTTCACCTCTCATCATCCCAAAATTAAAATTTCCACACAAAATAAAAAAGAATAAAATAGCAGCTCTAAAAAATGAGCTCATTTTGATCATTCACATACATATAATCATTACACTGCAAATCTAACCTTCCCATTGTCTCAACCAAATTGTAGATCTTCTACAAAAAACAAGTAGACAAGCTTTGATCCTAAAATGCTCGAAGTTTTAAGTATATCAATCCAGGCTATTGCTTTACCATGATGAAGCGGTCAACTACTTTACCCGTGGAATTCAGAGCGCAATTAGGCATCTTCCTGTTGGCTAAGAGAATATTTGTCCCGTGGTCATATCATCATCATTCTCATCAAAGCAAAGAGCATGCACATGCTTGTCCATACCCAATGACATCATGATTTCCTCTGTAAACACATGAGACCTGTCTCCAGCAACAAATTCATGGACAATACCATCCACTTCAATCAAGCTACATCCTGGCACCTTTTTTAAATTTTTATCCACCATTCCCTGTCTTACCTTTGCCACATCATCCCATTTGTGTGCAGAAGCATACATGTTTGAAAGAAGAACATGCACTCCGTCATGGTCAAAGTTCCTTGTAACTATACTGTCAACCATTTCTTTTCCCAAATCAACATGGCCGTGAACTCGACATGCATCGAGCAAAGCACCTAACACGTAACCATCAGGCTGCATTGGCATCTCTCTGACGACCTTCTTGGCATCTTCAAGTTTTCCAGCTCTTCCCAAGAGATCCACAAGACAACCATAATGCTGGACTTGAGGCTCAATATTATGAAGCTTACTCATGCTTTCAAATATTCTCAGGCCTTCATCCACCAACCCCACTCGGCTACAAGCATTTAGGACACATATAAATGTAACCTCATTCGCTGTAACTCCTTCATTTTGCATCCTATAAAACAAGTCCAAAGCCATAGAACTCTTACCATGATTTGCCATTCCCGAAATCAAACAAGTAAAAGCATATACATCTTTGTCTGGCATCTCCTCAAATACACAAGAAGCTGTCTCAATACATCCACACTTGGCATACATGTCAACAAGCGAAGCACCCAACGTTTGATCTATTTCCATCTTAGATTTCTTGATGTATGCATGTATCCACCTTCCTTGATCAAGAGCACCGAGAGAAGCACACGCATTGAGCGCGCCAACAATGCTGGCATGATTCGGCGTAAATCCTGAAATCTCCATATTATAAAAAAATTCCAGAGCCTCGCTAAAAAACCCAATTTGCACATACGCCGTAATCATTGCGCTCCACGAAACCACGTTCCTCTCAGGCATTTGATCAAACAAGTCACGGGCAATCAGGACATTCCCAGCCTTCACGTACCCGCTTATCAAAGCGGTCCAAGTAACCACATCTCGTATATAACTAGCATCAAACAATTGGCGAGCAAGGTGCAGGGAGCCACAATTAGCATAAAGATGAACCAATCCATTGACAACAAAATCATAGTACTCCCAACCAAGCTTAACGACTTGACCGTGGAAACTTGAACCCAACTTGGAATCGGAAAGAGAAGTGCAAGAACTGAGGAGAAAAGAGAAAGTGTAGTTGTTAGGAGAGAAGTTGGAATGAAGCATAAACTTGTAAAGAAGAATAGCTCTAACAGGTTGATTTCGATAAGAGAAAGCACTAATCATGGTGTTCCAGATGAAGGTGGAACGAATGTGAAGATGGAGGAAGAGGTTGTAAGCGTGAAGGAGATCGCCAGAATGGGAGAGAGCACAGAAAGAAAGGAGTTTGGAGGCAGCAAAAGGGTCTCTGAGAGTGGCAGAGACAGTGAGATGGGACTGAATTTGCTTGACATGTGACATGCTTTTGCATTGTTTCAACAGCGATATACTTTTCTGAGTTGCTTTCACATACATGAAATGAAATCCACAAATTATTCACTCGATTCAATGCGATATACTTTTCTGAGTTGCTGCTGCTGCTACTAGGACTAGCAGTGATTATCAATCATAGCTAGCGACTCCTGAAAGTGCATCCGTTCCCAATTTCCCACTCTATCTTTCTTCAACATCTCCGTTAATGGTTTCGCAATCAGTCCGTAGCCTTTAATAAACCTCCGATAATATCCTGTAATGCTCAAAAATCCTCTCTGCTCTTTAACGTTCTTAGGTACTGGCCAGTCTTTAATGGTCTTAACTTTTCTAATATCAGTGGCCACTCCAATCTTTGAAATTGTGTATCCCAAATACTCTATCTTTTTACATAAGCAAAGGGGATAACCAGAAGCTGCAACTTCGGCGTTAGATCCCATGTCCCAGAGTAATCATCCACAGCAGGAGAAGGATGAAAATGCAATACCGACGAAGTTGAATTAGATTGAGTTTATGTTATTTAACCTTGCAAACGTTAAATTATGGTTGTACCATTATGAAAAATTCTTCTAGCTGGATCAAACTCCAGAGAAAGCAAAGGTGAACATTGCTGTTTTGCACATGAATGAACAAGCGCAGGGATGATATCATCTGTACATAAAAATTGTAATAAAGTGGAATTGGTCAATTGGGAGGAATTCACAAAAGCCCTCAAACAGAGGTTTGATGCAAAAATCTTCGAAGATTCAGTCAGAGATTTCAAAGAGCTAAAACATGATGGAATGGTGTTAGACTACTGTGCTCAATTTGATCACTAATCAAACATATCATCATTACCTAAGGAGTACTTGATTGGGTTCTTTGTGAAGGGATTCAAACCAAAATTTGGAGTAACGGTGAAACTTCTTGAACCTCATTCATTGTATCAAGCTTATGTGCTAGCTCGTAAACAAGAAGGCATTGTGTTGTCTAATGGGAATACTCTGTTGAATCAAGTTAATACAATGAAGAACGAGGACAATGGTGGTTATTCTAATTTGAACCCGAGACCACAACATACACCCAACAGATTTAAAAGTCCAAGCCCGGATGGTATATTACTAACACCTCCATTAACATTACGCTCATCAACTTCTGTAAAACCCTTCAAAACTTCAAAACAGACTAGTATTAAAGATTTTGATGACAACAGAGCAAAAGGGCTCTGTTTTTGGTGTGATGAAAAATATAGTCAGGGTCACAAATGCAAAAGAAAATAACTGGAGTTCTATGTGATTACGGAAGACGATGATCATGAAAAGATGGAATGTGAAAGAGATGAGGAAGAGCTAGAGGAAGTGACAGGGGAGGATGATTTCCTAAATGTTTCTATGCAAGCTATGCTTGGGCTATTGGAGGACGAGGAGTTCAAACAAATGAGATTTGTGAGGATGCATCGGAAGAGAGTAATACACATCTTGATTGATAATGGTAGTACGCATAATTTTGTAGACATATCAATGGTGAGAAAAAAGAATTGTGATGTTCAGGAGATGGAACCTATTTCAATAACAATAGGCGGAGGACTACAGTTGGAATGTCATCAGTATTGTGAAAACGCTGAATGGACTATGCAGGGAATTCAATTCACTATGAATGCTTTGGTATTGTTGTTAGGAGATTGTGATCTAGGGGTGCAATGGTTAGCTAGCTTGAATGATGTTTTGTGTAACTTCAAAGAAAGAACTATGGCATTTAACTGGGGCAATCGTTTGATGACGTTGAATGGAAACTATGGAGAAAGATCACGAATAGCCTGAAAAATTTTCAAAGGGCTCTGCAATGTTCGCAAGGGGACAATTACTGATGATGCAACTTACTATCCCCACTGAATATCAGCTACAACAGATGAGGGTATGTGAGGAGCAGTGGAGTGTGTTTGATGATATTAATATAGTTTTGTCTAAATATGCAGTAATATTTCAAGAGTCGAAATGTCTTCCACCTGATATACATACAACCACCAAATTCATATAAAAGATGGCATTGAAGCTTCTAATAATAGACCATATCGTTACTCAGGAGCACAAAAGGACGTAATTGAGCAGTCAGTCAAAGATCTCATGAAACAGGGCTTTATAAGGCATAACTACCAGCACCAATTGTTCTTGTGCAGAAAAGGACAATTCTTGGCATATGTGTGTAGATTACAGGGAATTGAATAACCACATAGTAAAGGATAAATTTCTAATACCTCTTATCTAAGAACTGTTAAATGAGTTGCATGGTGCAAGTTGATTTACTAAATTGGACTTATGCTACAAGTATCATCAAATCGAAATGCAGTCAAGAGGACATATGTTACAAGTCTTATGAGTGAGCTCAACCCTAAAAGCTAGCTTCAAAGGTAGGAGAGCCTATAAGCCTATAAACTCCACATCAACCCCTTATCTAACCGATGTAGAACAATTAGATCATCACATTCCCCATGCAAACATTGCAATATCGACATCACCGCTCTTGGCACGAGAACTTAGAAGAATGGTGTTAGCTCTGATACTATTTATTACAGGTCTTATGGGTAAGCCTAACCTCAAAAACTAGCTCAAAGGGTGGGCAAGCCCATAATCCTATAAACCCTACAACACCTTATTTAATCGATATAGGACAATTAGACCGTAACACAATTACTGTTGGTAGCCACCTCTCTCATGTCATTATCATAGAAACACAAACTAAGAAAAGGGTTACTTGAACACATGGCTTTCCCAATCCAAATGGGAATTTAGATGAGGATTAGGGTAAGAAAAGAAATGAAAGCAACGAGATTATACTTCAATTCAAATGCATTCATTAAATGAGGACTTGCATACCTCAAACTTCAATTTTTTTAAGCTTGAAGGGAATGCATAAACTTCATCATTCAACAAATAACAATTGTTTCATATTCTTGAGATTTGGACAGGAAAAGAAGATTCATCAACTTTGGTGGCGAAAGGCTCCAGCCGGAGCTTCTCCAATTTGACAAGCCTCCCGCATAAATAACTCTTACAATTGTGTGCGGCTATAAGTCCTGCTAAATAAGCTCCATGAACGGTTCCTGGGTACTCCACGTTCACGGCTTCCCCTCCAAAGAAAAGATTGCCCAATGGTGCACGAAGTTTTTTGTATACATCCACAGATTTCCCAATCACATCATATGAATAACAACCAAGAGAATTTGGGTCTGTTCCCCAATGCGATACAGTATATTTCACCTGATCCATCATTGGAAACAAGAAATAGAGCTTTCACATCAGTCACATGTATTGGTTAAGCATATCACAAATTTTAGCAGCGTACTTAAATGTAATAACTGAAAACAGGAGAGAAGAAAACAGCATACATTGGAGGAAAAAGTTCCAAGCAAACAAGACAGGAAGAGGGCTACTGAGAGTATGAATTTGGTCAAAAACTTATATGCAAGTTAATTCACAGTCCAACACAGAATCCTCCAATAGTATCACCAGTTTATTCAGGAATGTCTTTTTGGACAAGATTTTCCAAGCCTGGAACTAAGACTTGCATTTTGAAAGAGTATAAAGTCTTTACTCAAATAGGTTTTGGAAGCCATGGGATTTTTAAGAGGTAGGTTTTAAGATACAGACGCAACATAAAACACTAAAAATTACCAATAATTCAGTTGAACCCATCACTAGATTACAGTCTATGTGTTTTGTCATATATAGCTTAATTTATAATTGAATATATGCAAGCAGAAAGAATCTATTACCGGCTCTGTTGCATTGGGAAACATTTTTCTCAGTTGCAGCATTATCATATTTACTGCAGATTCATCAGGTAGCATTTCAAGATCATAAGCACACCTTCCAGCTGCCATATATACTAGCACAGGATGCCCAGTTGCCTTGTGCAGATTGAGAAAGTAACCACAAGCAAAAGATGTGGGTGCAACAATGCCTAAGAACTCCACATTTGGCCAAAATACATTATCAAATTGCAATGCAATCTTATTTTCATTGCCTACACCAAGATCTGAAATTGCAGCAGTCTTCCATTCAGGCAATTTTGGTTCGAACTGAATGAGATTGGCTTTAAGAACACCAAGGGGCACTGTAAGAATAACAGCATCGGCAGTAAAGCTCCTCCCATCTTCAACCCAAACCCTAACCTCACTAGACCCATTGCATAGCTTTGTTACCCTGCACAGAAATAATCCCAAAAATATTAAAACTGATCCTAAAAGAATCACATTTTGTATGTAATCCTGTAGCACAAACAGTTTATTCGCAATCAATACGACATGTTTCAACTGAGTCAAGTTACCAAGGTAAAGAAAATGGAAATAATATGAGATTTAGCTCAGACATGTTATGCTAACAGCTTGCTTTCTCTACTTTATTTTCACATGAAATAAACCAAATATCAGCAACAGGTACAAAAGAAAACCAAACCCAAGATATTTTCCTTTATCATATAAATGATGATGTGTATATGAATTTGTATTCCATGTACTTTTCAGTTAGTAGACCGCTGTTGGACTTTTTACGTTGGCAGACTAAAGATAGTTTTCTAATCATATTTAAAGAAAAACTAGGATGAAACACGGGGAGAAAGAAAAAAAATATAGCATAAAATGATAGGACTTAATGAAGGGATACTGCCAAGGTTTTGGATTGTGCTTAGCATCACATATAAAGAGGTGAATCTCCATTTACGACTTCAAGTAAAGTACAAAGGCAGTTAAAATTTCTGAAGGGAGGAAGAAGGTTGCTCTGCATGCTATTTGGCTGTTATAGGGCTTGTTTATGCAACTTGTGAAGTTCAGAAAGTGGACAAGTCATCGGAAAATAAGTGTTGAGGAAGGAGAACAGAAAGAAATAGATGTAGGCCATACGAGACTTTAAGAATGTTACTAAGAGAGCAAGATCGCCTTTTGCTTTTATGCAACCCTTTGAATTACATGTACTAGCTTATAATGAATGCAGTTCTCTAACAGATATTGTACCTATCAACCGGTAAAAATGCTCTTAACAAAATAACAGACAGACGTCGCACCAAGTGATAATATACTTCTTTGTTCAGCCAACACGAACATATTTTACAAATCACCACCAGTTATCTTCTATGTATGATATCATACTCATATTCTCTCCTAGTTTTCTCTGTTTCTTCTCCACGTATTGTATGTTTTGATCAATTATATTTAGTTCAATAATAGAAATCATTAGGAGAAGATCATACCTGTGGTTCAAGCGTATATCTATGTCTTTTGCAAGAGCCTTTATTATGGGGTCATATCCTTGTACCATAAGTCCATGACCACCTGAAAGGATGTCCTCCTGCCTCAAGGAATTCCATCAACAATGTAAGCAGTTTTCTAGTGATTGAAGGAACAAGATTTTTGTTTTCTTTTTAATTTATTAAGAACTCTTCTACTATAAAATAATTAATACATTGATTTGTACTAAAACTGAAAAGGGACTAAAGTCCAAGATTCTTATTTAGCTTATTCCCAAAAAGGTGACTAGAAACCTCAAAGATTCCAATAGATACAATGAATTAAAAGGTTCAAGTAAGTCCTATATCAGAAATGGACAATGGATAAGAGTGATTCGTCCACAAGAAAAGGCCCATCACTCATTTCCCAGCTCGTGCATTAGTCATAATATTAATGTTTCAAACTTGTATCCATTTGATGGGTGCAATGGTGCTGCATCTACCATTGACACTCAAGTCCAGCAACTTCTTATAGCTAAAACTGATGTTTTTCAAGATGTTTTAGATGTTAAAAAGGAACATTTAGGACATCTTAATTTGTATATCAAACTTTTGATGAAATGGCTGTAAACCAGCAAAACACTTGGATTGGAGAAAAAACAAAACAAATTAATCCTGACAATTTTGAATAGCATGTCAAGCTCTACAAGTTGGAGCTAAGTTCATTATGTTATCGTCTTGTTCAATTGAAAGTTCATCATATTTTTTCATTCATATTTTTCCTACAGATCCAATTGTAGCTGACGGTTAGGGTTTGTCTTTAGATGTCTTGGATTTGTTTTTCCAATTATTGATAGGATTTCTGATAAGCTTACTATAAATACTACAAACACTAATTATTCCAACTACTCGTCTTTCCTATAATGATAGGATTTTTAATAAGATTACTATAAATTGGGGTTGCTGGAGAAATACAGCAGTCCTAATATTTGGCATTATTTTACTGAAGGAGGTCTTGTTCCTAATTATTCCAACTACAATCAACCATATTTCACCCCTAATTTGTTAAATTTTTATGTTCTAAACCAACCCCTAGATCCTTCTTGTTGATAACTACACAAAACGCAGATAACAAAGAAAATCTGCTTGTGACTTCCTTCCTTAAAGTACGGTTCTTAAAAAATTTCTTCCTAGTGAATACAGAATCACAACATTAGTAAGGAGTGTCTAATAAGTGTGACGGAGCTTGTGCCCGAAAGTGGATGTATATGATCAAATAGTCACTTGCCTGGTCCCAGGTTTTCAGAGATATCATGTCTGCATCAACTGCAAACCAAGCTTCCATTCTACCCATGTACCATTGCAACACTTCATAAGCAAGTCCTTCTTGTCTGCAGAAAACTGAAGTTATATAAGGAACAGGAACTGATATCAAAATAAAATAACATTTTCAGTTGTTCAAGAATTCATGTAGAGAATAGCCTTTTCCATTACCTTAATTCCGGATGCCTATCTAACACAATCCAAATTGCTTGAAGAATGGACATGTCATCAATGTGGTCATCCCTCACTTTCTCTGTCTGAAGGTTTCAAAAAGAATTTCATATGTTGATTGTAAGAGAGGAAAATTTGTAAAAATATTTCACCCCATAAATTTAATATGAAGAACTTGCCTCTTTTAGAATCCTCTTGAATGTATTTCCAACTTCGATGACCAACTGTTGGCAAATTTGGTTTCCATCCATATCGAAAAGCATATAGCTGAGAGTATACAAAAACAAATCCCTAAGTAAAAGGAAGTAAAGGCCTTGTTTTTGAAATCAGAAGGAAAAAGCAACCACCATAACGTACTCAGGTTACTCTGTCACTATGTTTATGGGATGATCGAAAAGTTTCATGATATTTAATCAAAATTATCACTGTCATTATTTTCTACCACTAGAGAAGTGATACAGAGAGTTGCTTGGTATGTTTTGATGTGGAGTAAAAATAAAAGAAGATATAGCAATATTATAGTCATTAAAATTGGCAATACAACATATGCAAACTCTAATTGAATATTGCAGACTTATGATTCTGCAAGATTGTAGGTGTGCGCTATCATTTTTTTTTAGAGTAAGAAGTTGGACTATTTTGCTAGTAAGGTAAATTCACCATTCAGTGTAACCACCTGGGATGTCTCACCTAATTCTCCAGGTAGTTTCTAATGTTCCAACTTGACTTGGTTCTCAATTGGTTAGGAACTTTGTCTCTAGTCAATGGGGAAAAACACTTCCAATATACAATAGATCTAGTTTACGCCCTTCTCACTAATAGCTAAACCGGGTTCCTTTCTCCCATCATCTTTGTCATCTCATCAAAATTACGACCTCAGGCACTATGAAAATTTGGCCTGAATCACAGAAATCTCTTTGTTCCATAGCTGATTTTCAAATTTCAATAACATAGTTGCAGCATTATCGAGAAAACAGTAAAGATGTTTTCTATTGGTCAGAATCTACAGGAACAAAATTATTGGTTTTGAAGTCTAAGAAATCATCTGATATTTTTATGATCCGTGCAACCTGATTGAGTATTTTGTAATAATTCAAGTAACAAGAATGAATCAGGTGCAACTAATCTGACAAAAGGACAACGCTACGAGTATCTACAATACTTCACTATCCCTCAAATAAACATCCAAATCTTAGTAGCCAACATTATGATAGCTCCATATGCTTTGTATGATATAGAACATAGAACACAGTCATGGCTATACTTATGGTCAGTTCCAAATAGTTTTACACCCTATTCCTAGTTCTGATTAGTATATATGCCTCTAGCTATCCTACATAAATTACCTTAATGTTTTCAGGACAAATAACTCACCATAACTTTAATGCAGTGAAATGACATTCTAGAGGTCTTTACAGTAGGAAAGTATTCATGCTAAAAATTTGTAGTATTTTATCCACTGCAGCAATGTTCTGTATACCATCAGATTGTTGTTTTACCATCTCATCTACCTCAATAAGCTTATTTATTTAGCTTAAAGGCTTCATGGCATAGCTACAGGCCAGCATTCTCATTTCTCTGGGAATTAACTTTTCAATCTCTCACCAAAGTAAGAACAAAAAAAATGCAATATATAAGTAGTTTGGATCAAGGTGCACCAGTTGTGACATAATGTATCCCATGAAGTCTCAAGTCATGATGATATCCTCACTTGCACTATGGAAAACATGATAAAATGATTCAAATGATTTACCTTTCCAGATCATGATCATACAATATAGAGTTATCACCACTGGTAAGGTGCAATGGAAGTCCCAAACTACGAATAAGCGGTGCCAATGGATTGTCATTGCAAACACCATGTACCCTGAAAACCATTAAAAAATGTGATTTGAGAAGTTATGCTTGTGTTAGCTGTACACAATCAGGTTGTAAAACTAAAGTAAACAAGAAAAGATAAAAAGACAGAGACACAAGATTCATGTGATTCAGTTGTGAGGCTTATAGTCTAGAACACAAATGCCACAAGAACACTAGAGTATGTTCTATTAATTAGGTCAACAATATCCCTATATAGAGTACCTAAATTATTTTACTACAGAATAAATACTATATTCTTATAATGCATTTAACAATAAATCTCTAAGATCTTCAATACTTCTCTCAAGTTAATGAGTGTACACTTTTCATTTTAGTTAGCACACGAATACTTCAAACCAAGATGCAAGGCAACCAAAGCCAATCCAACTAGAATCAGTAGAGTTTAATATAAGATCCAAATTTCGAAGCTTGATAAAGGTGGAGTTTCTTGTATTGCAAGTCCTAGCTTGTTCCAGGCTAGTCATAGACTTTTGTTGAACTTATGAAGCACCTAAATTTGCTACATCAATTGTCCTAAGCATGGTGAAGCCTAAGTTGCAGACCAAGTCTGGTGGTAAACAGTGAACTAGCCATTTCATTCCCTTATTAAGCAAGTTCATTCATCTAATGGTTTTTTAATTCACCTCAAAATTGTTGCGCCATGTCGCCAAATTGGAGCGTCCTCACAATTCAGTGGACCATAAGTAAATAAGTGATTTTATGGAAAATACTAGACGCCACTTGATGATAGCCGAGTTGCACAGAAAAAACTTTCATTGGGAATGTCCAGTGATCAAATTTATGAAAGACGTATAAATATCAAAGTAGTGTTGGGGGTGGGGAGGGAAGGGCATACAGAAGGGGAGGTTGGAAATTAAGAGATAGGAAAAATAAGAACCTACCATGAAGCTCCCAAATCTACTGGACAACCAAATGAGTAGTCGGTATGAGTACGGCCACCAAGCCTATCCCTTGATTCCAGCAAAATTACCTTCAGAAATAGCAACAATCAAGCACCACGGCTTACATGTATATCCATATGCAATATGTATGTTTATGCACGCATACAAACAAACAGCCTCTTGAATAATGACACAGAAGAAAACACAAGTTTTACATCATTGTAACCTCAATTGCTGCGTCATGCAGAATACGTGCAGCAGCAAGACCAGAGATACCACCACCAATGACAATGACTGTAGGGGTCGAACTGTGTTGCCACTTACCATTCGAGGAAAAGGAATCTAGGTAGAGGATGAACATGAATCAGCAAAGATTCAGCAGTGTAAAATTTTTAAATCTTATAGAAAGAGGATAAGGTAAGGACATATTCAAACGATCGTGATGCATGAGCTCCACTCCGACACTATGTACATTGACCACCAAATTAAAGCATAGAGTTAAGCAGATTAAATGAGCAAATGGTAGTTCACCAAACTACTAATGGGATCCTTAACAAACACTTATTAGACATGCAAAGAACCAGATCTGAAAACTTACATCATTAGGAAAGGCAACAAAAACTAAATTGCACACGAAAATCACCAAGGCCAATATAAATGAGAAAGAAAATACCATTCATGGCTAGTGAAACGCCCAAGCCGGGAGAAAAAGAGTTGGCAAAAGCTCCAGCTTTATAAAGTACTAGACAGATATTTTTGGATCATAAAAAATGCTTAGTAATACAAAAATAAAGGACAATCTCTGTCACCAGGGTGACAAAAAAATAAGAAGTAAGGTCCATCCATACAGGTAAGCTGATCGAAAGATTTTTTTGTTAATGCGGAGTAAACGCAGAGGGACACCTCCAAAAAAGGCAACGCTTGAAAGAGGAGCAATAACCACATAATGTATTCGTACGAAAAGCTAGTAGGACTAACCATTTGAATCTGCCAAAATGCGAAAGGCTTGTCCTTTTGACATGTCCATTTTGCCAATCCCACAACGGAAAAAATCAGATATCTGGAGAATGAAATCGAACAGAGAGAAACCCAGATGACAAAACGAGGAAACCAATCAACAGAAGAGTTCAAGAAGATTTCTCTAAGAAACCAGACAAATTAAAGACTTGAACTTTAAAAGATATAATCCCATTTTCATTACCACTGTGAAGAAAAAAGGATAATGCAGGAAGTGGAATTTTGACTCTTACAGAGGCAAAATTTGTTTTTTTGCTCAAAAAATGAAGCACACACGCTTTCTGTGCTAGCATATATCACGTAAAATTGATGATATGAAATCTCAGATTCATAAAGGTCGTTCGGGCAAGTTGTTCAGCTCCCAAAATTTGAGGAAAGAATCATATTAGGTAAAGGGTTGAGCAACGACATTAGGTTGGCAGTATTAAAACAATGAAAACTGGATAATGCCACAATAATGAAAGCTAGACAATTCCAAACTCAGCGACATACACAGAGCTGTAGACAGGATATCAGATTCAAACTGTCGATTAGGAATTTTAATGACACTACAATCGATGTGAAAAGAGGCTTCAAGCCAATATGAATGCAATGAAACAATTAGGCCTTCATTGCATTTGTTCAATTTCACCAAATGCACGTGAGAAGAATAAATATATCCAAGAACTTACTCAAGGCATTAGACCTCATAGGATTTCTTTCCTCATTGTCAAAAAGATCAGTTCCAGGTTTTGTTGATGAAGCTTTCCTGCCAGGTCTGCATTAATCTGTGTTGGCATCATCATTCCTTGTCTTTTCCAAATATTCACAATATCATTTTCATTTTCCTGAAGGAAGAACCAATTTGATTAATGATAAATAGTCTTAAAGGTCCAATTTATAGAGAGGATCAAGGCATGTTAACCAGGAGATCGAAGATAAGCTTGTCACTTCTTAGCTCAAGACAAAGGAAAGAATTGGTATTGTCATTACTCAAGCAAGGAACACAAGCATTCTAAACCGGAACAATCAGTCTAACCACAAAGAAAGTAATCAAGATTCATCTAAACCAGACAGATTACACCGATGTAGAGCTTATGAGATGCAAAATTGTGTTAGTAAGAATGAATTTCTACCTGATGCACCAAACAGTTGATTGAAGGATGTCTTCGAAGGAGGTTATGGATCAATGCAATAATCACCAATGCTCCAGATGGAGGAACTGAAAGTGACAGTCTACTCAATTTCTTGGCAAAAGAAGCAGCCAAATATGCTGAAAGAAGTGGTGACTTCAAGCAAGAATCAGGCAGCGTTGTCAGAGAAAGGTAAAGTTGTATCACAAGATTCCAACCTCATTTTTGTTTACTCTGGAACTTGTTCTGAGTTCACAAAATTTGTCATCATGGATGCAAGAAAAACAACCTCAGACAATATATAGGCTATAAATTGCAAAACATCACACGTACTCCACACCTCCCAGTGCTTGTGTGTTGCCTTTGTTTTTGCCAACGAAGGGAATAATCAGGCGTAGTTGGGTGCTCTTCAGACCGCCTGCACTCATCCTTAAAGAACACAAAAATCAAAGAACGAACAAAGATAGGGAACCCCAAACTTAACAGAAAGCAAATTCAAAACTTAAGCTAAAACGAGAAAGAAAAAATAACGAACCAAGAGAGGGAGACGAACAACGTGTGACGAGGTTTAGACTGTGACGGCGGACTTGCTACAAAGAGTGTAGACGGAAGAAGAACAAGGGTTTTGTTTGTTAAACAGGAAAGTTTTTGTACCCGTAAACACCCAACAAACAAAAAAGAGATCCCAAATTTTAAAGAAAGAAAATGGAGCTTGTATTCAGATCACCAACAATGTAAAACCCCACAAAACGAAAACGCACACCCAAGTACCTCCTCCTGATTCTTGACCAACCACCGGTACCGTTTCGGTCTGATCAGACCTCGGCGGCGAAGAAGAAGAGTCGAGGGTGATGTCGGTCATGTTAGTGGTTCTTCTGATGGGTGGTCGTGGACGCTTTCCCAGCAACATATTATCCTTAGATGGCTTGCTAGATCGGGATGGATTGCGTGATCATTGACGATCGCACGATGTGGGTTTTCACCGTAACCATGACATAGACGATGATGCCGAAGGTGATGTTGCATCAGAGGCTAGGTTTGAGAGAGGGAGATCGTTGCTGTGTTTCTAGGTTGTTTATTCTCTAGATCTTTCAGAAAGTTACGGAGAAGAAAAGTTTTTGTAAGGACGTTAAACCAACCGTTAGATTAAATGTACGAGTGGGATGGATTGCGTGTCGTCCATCCCAACTCGTCATTTATAGCATACTTAATAATTAATAAGGCCTGGTCTTTCCTTTAATGGGTACTTTGTCTTACAGTTCAACCCAAATCTCATGTCCAAGTTATTCTGTCCCTACTCTGTCTAATGGGGTGGATGCCGTCTATTTATGTAGGATCCAAATAATGGACGGCATCCACCCCACCGGATAAAGTAAGGACAAGGTAACTTGGACAGGGGATTTGATCTCCTTACAGTTATTTCCTGCCTTCACTCTGTGTCTAAAGTTTTCAAATATGTACGAGACGTGTTTCCTGCGTAATTTTGTTTGTTGTTGTTGTTCCTTTATCCAAAAAAAAAAATCAAATATTATTGTTGGATTCTTATTATTAATAAATTATTTATTTATTATGATATTAAATAATAAGATTATATTCCTTATAATTTGTTAATTTATAAATTATTTAATAATTATTATTATTAGTTTTTCTAATTTTATAATCGTTATCATCTGATTTGGTAGAAAATAAACAAGTTCTGTTCCTGTTGCCAAATCTACCTCCATTTGTCCAAGGATGCCAATTGGATTATTCCCCCATCTTTTATCTCTTATTACTACCAAGGCTTTTGTTCCTGCATCTGTTCTATGTAGAGCAAATAATCGAATCATTATCATTCCCAGATGGATATGATCTAAGCCTTCAAGTAATAACTCATCATATGACTCTTTCGAAATCATAGACATTTCTTTTTGATCATTTTTTATGATCAGATTTCTTTCTTCTGAGTAATGTTGAAAAACTCGATTCTTCGGTTCCTGCCAGTTGACCGAATATAGTACTTCTGCTGGTACTAATGAGGCCCTCTTTTTATTTGACAAACTTAATTGGTAATTTGGGTCCAAGTTCATCTCTATTGTCGTATTTCTTTTGTTATGACCAACAATTTTGTTCATAACATTTTTCGTTGTTTGTTTATACCTCTGATAGTCACGTATCTGAGTTTGTTGTACATTTTGAGGTATCCAATTTTCTTCATTCCTTTTTATAGGAATTAGATTCTTTTGAGGTCTATCAAAGGACCTTCTTCTGCTGGAGCTTGCTTGATGACTCATATTTCTTTACTCCTTTTTGCCTTTTCTTTGTTAAATATTTCTTGAGGATTGTTGAAGAAATAGCTTTTTCGTGCTATTACTGGTGGAACTTCTTTTCCTTTGTTGGATAACTTTAGACAACTATTCTGCGCTTGCTTGGCGTAGAAGCTAATAATAGCTTGACAATCTGTACGTAAAGTTATTTCCTTTTGGTCTAAGTAATGAATCTTGAGTGCGTTCATTGTATTGATACATGCACTGATTTCAGCATCTATCGTTGACTGGATACAGTCAAATTTTCCGCTTGCATAAGCAAACACTTTTTCTTCATTTCTTGGTGACTCCTTTTTCTTTTTCCATTTTGCAATGCCACCCCATCCTTCCATACATCCATCAACTTCAATAACAATGTAGGATCCAGCTGGAGGCAATTCCATTTCTGGAAGATCATTAATTATTTTCTTTATTCTTTTGACAATGTCCCAATCCATACTTGTCATTCTTTTATCTGAGTTGGGAGCTGTCTTGTTGTATAAGGGTCCTACTAATATTCCTAGTTTAGGAATATAGCTACGAGCATAATTAAGTATACCTAACCAAGATCGTAAGCCCTTCTTTTCCTTCAACTTTTCATCAGGAAATTCACTTAATTTCTTGATAATATGCTGTTGTAATTTTGTTCATAACATTTTTCGTTGTTTGTTTATACCTCTGATAGTCACGTATCTGAGTTTGTTGTACATTTTGAGGTATCCAATTTTCTTCATTCCTTTTTATAGGAATTAGATTCTTTTGAGGTCTATCAAAGGACCTTCTTCTGCTGGAGCTTGCTTGATGACTCATATTTCTTTACTCCTTTTTGCCTTTTCTTTGTTAAATATTTCTTGAGGATTGTTGAAGAAATAGCTTTTTCGTGCTATTACTGGTGGAACTTCTTTTCCTTTGTTGGATAACTTTAGACAACTATTCTGCGCTTGCTTGGCGTAGAAGCTAATAATAGCTTGACAATCTGTACGTAAAGTTATTTCCTTTTGGTCTAAG
>JAOTAZ010000007.1:522301-532936 GCA_025629785.1 Erythroxylum oxycarpum
GCTTGAATTTAAAATTAATGTTTCAAATTTAAATTTTAAATTTTCAAATAAAATTTAAGTTTTAAAATTAATGTATAAATTCAAATTCATACTTCAAAATAATATTATTTTAAACGAGTCAAACTCACAAATTTAGATCATCCAACGCAAACCCGATTAGATTTTAGAAAAAAGTAAAACGGCTACCATTGCCGTTCCGTTCCTGCTCCTATATATCTAGTATTTATTGCCCGGACATATTTTAAACATGTAGAATAGACGAAGTTGACCAGTCCCTCTGCCTGTTGGAAAATAGAAGTAAAACAATCCAAAAAGAGATTACCTCAAAAACGTATGTAAATGTCTTACTAAAGTAATTAAGGAAACCAGACTGTTAAAACTGCAACAAAAAAGTCGATGCTTCGGGTTCGCATTTATCTCTAATTAGATGATTCTCGATTCTTCGCTTACATATGGTGGCGGTCGGTTACACTCTTTCCTTTCCCAAGAACCCATCGATTCTCAACCCAACTCCGCCTTGTTCCCGCCTCCTTGAACGTTTCACTTCGCGGTTTGGATCGAGGCCTGCTTTTCACGGTGGCGGTGGTACGGTAGTGGTGACCGATCGGAAAATGATGGAGTGGTTGAAGAGAGTGGGGAGCGGCCGCGGTGGTGGCTGCTTCAAGGAAAGGAGTATGAGAGGGGTGGAGATTGAAACAGACAGCGGTGGCGAGGATGTGCTTGACGCGTCCGCTGCCCAGGGGAAAGTTTCGCCGGAGCATCTTGTTATCATGGTTAATGGACTTGTTGGCAGGTAATGAGTTGAGATAGGGTTGGTGATTTTAGGTTTCAATGTGGCTGTGTTTGGAATTGAAGTCTTTGGAGTTTGACTAAGTAATGTATTTGGTTGCTTGGTATGGAATTGTGAGGCTTTTAGGTCAAATTCCGAAGTGAAAATCAATTCTAGTTCTTGAAAAGTTATATTCTTGTGTGATCAATATAGGTTGTAATAGAGATTCTATATGAATTTAGACAAAAATGTCTTGCCTTTGGAACTTACTCCAAACATTTAAATCTATTTAGACGCTTAATGTCGCATTGGTAGACACAATTAATTAAAGGATTTCTGATCTTTTTATTGAAAAATCTTTTTACATCAATGCTTTGCGCAAAAACCACAGAGACATGATTACTCCAATCCTATCAAAAATCAAAGCACTGATTTCTTTGGAGCCTCGGAGTTTCCTTACTGTATAATCTGTAGGCTCGAGTTGATTTGTCAAAATTTTATCGATTTCCATAGATTTTTGCCCTGCGTGCAAACGTCTTAAATTAGTGTGTTTTTTAATTGCAACAAACAAAACGATAAATAGAAACTTCTCTGTGCAGTTCTGCCGATTGGAGATATGTTGTAGAGCAGTTTGTGAAGAGACTTCCTGACAAAGTGGTTGTGCACCGTATGTTTCAGTTCTTGTTAATTAGCTTTGATGCTACATAGTTATCTAACATTTTAGTAAATTGGAAATTGCTTTGCATCCTGTTGACAATGAATTCCCCCTTTTCTTGATCATATAGATATTACTTCTGAAAAACTTTCTTTTAGAGTGTCCGCAATATAAAAAAAAGGCTTTATTGGATATTCATTACAATGCCATGCTCCATGCATAAATGTCATCTTATCTCTATTTAGAGAATTCTAAACTACTCTTTTGATGTTCATGGTGCTTTAAAATGATTGTTAGGGTTCTTGCATTGTTGTTTACTTTAACTTGTCACTGGCCATGACTAAACAGACGGCTACATACATAGAGAAGCATGAATATATATACGTTCTTCTAGTATACCCCTGTTAGGGAATTTCATTTGTGAATGATGTTGCCACCCTCAATATCTTCAATGCAAGCAGTGAATGCAACTTATCGAAACTAACATTTGATGGTGTTGATTTGATGGGTGAAAGGTTAGCTCAAGAGGTATGACTACTTTTCTCCTGGGGATGCTCCAATTGTTGCGTTCTATTTGCTATATGTTCCTTTTGTCTTCAGGAAGTGGCTGTGGGCAATCTTAAAAAAAAAAAAGATTTCGTGTCTGTTGCAGGTATTGGCAGTTATCAAACGTAGGCCTTAAGTATGGAAGATCTCCTTTGTTGCTCATTCATTAGGTGGCCTTGTAGCAAGATATGCTGTTGCAAGGCTCTATGAACATCCACCAAAACTCAATATTGCAAGTCTGTCTGGGAGTTCCATTGGTGAAGGTCTTGTGAACTCTTTTTTTCTCTAGAAGATATTTCTTGACATCTGATTTTTATTTTAGAACTTATTCGTACATTTAAATATGTAGATAGACAATTTTGACACAGGGGATTAAGTCATATTCATGGAGTGAATTCAGGTCAAGAGTATGGAAATTCATAATCTGTAAGGGTATGGAAATTCATAATCTGACACAGGGGATAATGAAAGAAACTCATAATCTGTAACGGTATGGAAATTCAGGTCAAGAGTGAATAATAACCCTTCTATCGTCTTCATGTAATTGGCTAAGTAGAGTAGTATGATACTGAGGCATATCATCAAACTTATCTTGTGAGTTTACAAGAAATGATTGTAAAACACTGGGAAATGCCCAGCAACATGTAACTTTGTATAGAGATAAATAATAGTTATTTGATGAGGTAGAAGGTAAGCTTTGTAAGTTATTGTGCTTAAACCAGACTAACTTATACCATCTTATGGGCTTTGGATTGGAGCCCTCGTATAGATACAACCCAATAAAGAAAGAACAAAAGTGAAGGAAACAAGGAACCCGCTAAATGAGTTGCCAAAGAGACGAATGTGGCAGTAGCAAAATAGCTTCTTTCCAATTCAATTAACTAACCAAAAGAAAAGTGGCATCTCACATATATGCAAACAAGAAGGAAAAAAGGAAAAACAGCGGTATATATACACAGCTTTATTATTAGGTATAGTGTATAGATATGCCGAAGATTGGATGAGAACGAATTCAAAGTCGGGACAAGGCAAGAATCTGTTCATGAGGGTTAGAATTGTATCCTTTTGACCCTTTGTTCACTTTGGTGGCTCGTCCCCTGTTCTTGCTGCCTGTGTTCTTTTCAAAGGCTTTAAACGTCTTGGCCAAAGCCCTCAACTGAAATTTTTGAATTTTCCCAGTCGCAGTCTTGGGCAACTCAGGCAAGATTTCCACCTTCTTTGGAACCATGTAATGAGGAAGATTTTTCCGACAGTAGGAAATGATGTCAGATTCTTTAACATCATCCTTCTCTCCGTTTGAGTTTTGTTTAAGAGAAACAAAAGCACAAGGACTCTCCCCCCACACAGGGTGTGGCATTGCCACCACAGCTGCCTCCAAGATTCTTGGATGTCGGTAAAGTACAGACTCCAACTCTACGCTGCTGATGTTTTCTCCGCCCGATATAATCACGTCTTTCGATCGGTCCTTGATTTCCACGTACCCATCTGGGTGTATAACCCCAACATCGCCAGTAAGAAACCAACCGTTCTTGAATGCTTTTGAGGTAGCTTCTGGGTCCTTGTAGTAGCCTTGCATAAGGCTACTTCCTCGCAGAACAATCTCTCCCATTGTCATTCCATCACGAGGCACACTAGTCATTGTCCCCAGGTCCTTAACGTCGACATCGGCGAGTGTCAGAATACTGACGCCTTGTCTCGCCTTGATTTTTGCTTGGTCATTAGATGGTAGTTGGTTCCATTTGGCCTGCCACTCGCAGACAAGTGCTGGTCCGGTGGCCTCTGTCAAGCCATAGGCATGAGTGATATGGAAGCCGAGCAGTTCCATTTTCTCCAGCAGTGGAGCAGGTGGTGGTGCACCGCCGGTGAGAACTTGGACCGCAGTTGTTATCTGACGACGTTCGTGAGGTTTGGCTTCTAAGATTATGTTGAAGACAATTGGTGCACAGCACATGTGTGTGACTTTGTGTAGACTAATGTTACGGTACATGTCGATAGCAGTTGTATTGCGTATGCAGACATTGGTTCCACCTCGAGCAGCCATACCCCAAGTGAAGGTCCAGCCATTGCAGTGAAACATGGGCAGAGACCACAGATACACAGGTTCGTTCCCCATTTCCCAACCAAGAATTAGGCTTAGCGTGCTAAGGTAAGCACCTCTGTGGCTATAAACCACCCCTTTTGGCGCTGATGTTGTACCAGAAGTATAATTCAAGGCGATTGGATCCCATTCGTCTTCAATGTCAGTTGAAACATAATTGGGATTGCCCTTGTGGACAAGGTGCTCGTATTCCAACTCGCCGAGTCTAACACCAGTCGGTGAGTCGATGTCATCAATCACCACGACCAACGGGATGGTCGATTCCGAGGCTCGTGACTGCTTTGTGTCACCTAGGAGTAGTCTCAGGGCCTCGCTTGCCAAGGGAACGTATTGGTAGTCCACGAAGAAGATCTTTGCTTCAGAATGGCTGAGGATAGTAGCCACGTTCTTGGCGTCCAGCCTGGTGTTAATGGTGTTAAGAACAGCTCCAGCCATTGGTACGGCAAAGTGCATCTCATACAAGGCAGGAATATTAGGAGCTAATACAGACACCTGCACGTATGATCAACGTCGATCATAAAGCCATATCTTTCAGGAAATCAACAAGAATGCAGACAGAATGATCATAAAAGCTACTTACCACATCGTTCTTGCCAACGTTAAGAGAACGGAGAGACGAAGCAACGCGGAGACAACGGTCATAAGTCTGTCGCCATGTGAAGCGAGTACATTCATAGATAACAGAGGGACGGGTGGCGTAAACTAAAGCTGCTCTTTTCAGGAAAGTTATGGGGGTGAGTGGAACATAATTTGCAGCACATTTGGGAAGCTGATTCATTGCAGAAAATGGGATTTGACAGAGGAAATGAGGAGAGAAGAATGTGTGTGATAGAGGTGAAGGTGGCTGAAGCTTTGTAGGGGTTTAAATATGGAAGGAAGGAGAATGGCGGGGGAGGAGGAAGTCCACAAGTAATTGTGGGGACAATTGTACTCGAGTTTGAACATTTGACTATTGACTGACCTGGACTTTAATTTATTTCATGCTTCAGAGTTCAGCCTCGCATTCACACCAATCGGGCTCCTTGACTCGACTCGGCTTATGTATAACTACATCCACGTTTCTTGCTAGCTTCTCGTGTGCTTCACCTAATTTGCATTTCCTCTTGAGTGTACAAAAATTAAAATTACCAACACACAATCAGAACGTATTAAATAAGGAACAGACATTTTCTATACAAGACTTTGGAAATTTCTTACATATGTTTAGGGAAACATCTCAGCATTTCATTTTTTAAGGGAAAGGGAAAGGTCCAACATTTTACTAATTCCAAATTAATCGACTGTTATAATTGAAATCTAATTTAAAAGAGTATAATTTACATATGGTAAGCTTATTAATTCATATAATTACCTCAAAATAGACTTGTATTTTATTAATAATTAACTAGGTAAAAATTTAAGTATTAATTACAAACTAATATTAATAATTAATATTAAAATATTATATATTAGTTAAGCACAGGACAAAATTAAAAACTAAAAACGAAAATGTTGGGTCTGTTGTGAATCCGAGGCCCATTCCTGATAACGCACACGCCCTTGGAAGAGGCCTCGTACCAAGCAACCCTCGAGGAAGTTAGATAATCATGTGCTCTTTACCACGTCGGCTAATGACAGTTCAGAGGTTCCAGAAAACAATGCACTCACGGCCTGAGCAATATATGGAAAGGAATAGTACAGAAGTTGGTTATGAATATTGTTGGGCAATCATTGGAATTCTCTCTCTCATCTCTATCTGCTGGATTCTCATCCCCCTTGTCTCTTCCTTACTGTTTATTTTCGCTATTGAATAAGCTTGTACGAACTTATTTTCCGAAAATATATTTCCCTTTTCCTTATATTCGCTACTGTTCTATTGCTGTAAACATCACCACACTACATTGGTACTTTCATTGACCTCTGCTCAGATGGCAGATCAACACCAGTATCAAACTCGATTTCGCACACTCGATTACAACTACAACACCATTTCTGAGGCTCAATCGGTGCTTCGTCGTGATTTTGATGGGTTCAAGTCAGCTTTTGAAGAACAAAAACTTCTTCTGCAGGAAGTTTTGGGACGCGTCTCTTCCATCCAAAGCCAGAAAACTCCAGAGTTTCGAGCATCGACTTCAGTTGCTGATACGGCTGGTTCAGGTCCATTGGGTTGCCATAAGCTCGCCCCGGTTCAAATGGCTCGTTTCTCCGGTGCCAACCCCGATCGTTGGGTGATGCAAGCTGACCGTTATTTTGAGTTTTATAATATTCATCCGGATGATCGCGTGATGATTTCGTCCTTCTATTTTGATGACATGGCAGCGGACTGGTATGATTGGATGTGTAACAATCAGCAGCTTAATGAGTGGACTGCTTTCACCTCTGCTGTGCTCCAACGGTTTCGTCCTCAGGAGTTGGAAGCGCCAGAGGGGCTCTTGGCCAAGCTCCAACAAACTGGATCAGTGAGTGAGTATAGATCCCAATTTGAGTCTATTACAAACCGTACGATTTATCTCCCAGCCCAGTTCTTGACCCATTGCTTCATCTCCGGTTTGCGTGATGATATTAAACATTCAGTATTGGTCCATATTGGTCCATAAGCCACTGCTTTGGACGAAGCAATGTCCCTCGCACAACTTCACGAACACCGCATCTCCTTAAAGAAAGGCTTTACTCGACCCACTTTGGGGCATTACAAACCCTTACTGCCCACGCCCAAATACCCGAGCCCTACTGTCACGTCCAACCCCAATTTTGCCCCAGCAGCCCCCTTGACGGCCACCCTTCCTGGTGGACATAAGGTACCGTTCCGCCACTTATCTGCTACCGAAGCCACGCAACGCCGGGCAAAAGGTCTTTGTTATCATTGTGATGAGAAGTACACTTGGGACCACAAGTGTAAATCGAAACCGCAACTTCTTCTACTTGAAGACGATTCTACGCCACCGGACCCCGATGATCCTCCACCCCCTGTTTCTCACGAGCCGGATGTCTCTCCGTTATCTACTGCTGATCAGTTACACTCCACAATTTCTTATAATGCTTTCGCCGGCGGTTGCTCTGTTTCTACTCTTCGTTTTCACGGCACTGTTTATGGCAAATCGGTGCAAGTCTTGCTCGACGGGGGCAGCACACATAACTTTGTGCAAACTCGCATCGCCAAATTCCTGAATCTTACGGTGCAATCTGTTCCTTCTTTTTCTGTGTTGGTTGGCAGTGGCGAAAAGTTGGAATGTGTGGGTATCGTCAAGCAAGTTCCCTTGTTGATTCAAAATCAAGAAATCTCAGTGGATTTTTATGTATTGCCGTTGCAAGGTTAGGACATGGTCTTAGGGGTGGCTTGGTTGGCCACATTGGGTCCTATTGTCACCGACTATGCTGCTTCAGTCTTTGAATTCTCATATCAGGGTTCGTTGGATGGGTGATAAAGGCCCGACGGTGCAGTCGGTTGAATTCAATGGTCTAAGGCGTTTGTCTAGAAAAGATGCTATTGCTGAGTGTTTTCAAATTGAATTTGCTCCTGCTGCCGTTTCCATTGGGGAACCTCCACATGCTGACATTGAACAGATTCTGGTTCACTTTCAGGATGTTTTTACCAAGCCCCATGGGTTACCACCGCAGCGTACAGTTGCTCACTCTATTCACCTTTTTTCGGGCACGGGACCAGTGAACGTCAAACCTTACCGATATCCCCATTTTCAGAAACAGGTAATGGAACGGTTGGTTGCTGAAATGCTTAAGGAAGGCATCGTCCGCCCAAGTAATAGCCCTTTTTCTTCACCGGTATTGCTCGTCCGGAAAAAGGATGGCACTTGGCGTTTCTGTGTGGATTATCGCGCATTGAATGTTGTCACAGTACGTGATCGCTTTCCGATACCTTCTATCGATGAGTTATTTGATGAACTTAACGGGGCCAAATATTTTTCTAAGCCCGATTTGCTTGCGGGATTCCACCAAATTCGCGTTAAAGTTGGAGATGAGGCCAAAACAGCTTTTCGCACTCATGACGGCTACTACGAGTTCCTCGTCATGCCCTTTGGTATGATTAACTCCCCTTTGACATTTCAGTGCTTGATGAATGAGGTGTTTCACCCCGTTTTGCGTAAATTTGTTTTAGTTTTTTTCGATGACATATTAGTTTATAGTTCATCATGGGCATTGCACTTAGAGCATCTTGGTTATGTTTTAACTCTACTGCGGGATCATAAATTAGTTGCTAAGCGTAGTAAATGCACTTTTGGTACTTCTGCTATTGGATGTCTGGGATATGTTATTTCACAGCAAGGTGTCTCCGTTGATCCTGAGAAAATCAGCGCTATTCAGCAATGGCCAGAACCTAAAACTGTCAAAGAGGTTCGTGGTTTTTTGGGACTCGCTGGCTACTACTGTAGGTTTATTAACAGGTTTGCCTCAGTAACAGGGCCATTAACCGATCTTTTACGCAAGGACAATTTTTGTTGGAATGACAAAACTTCCCATGCTTTTGCACAGTTGAAGGCACTTCTTAGTAATGCCCCTGCGTTGTAGCTCCCTGATTTCACTACCCCATTTGTCGTTGAGACAGATGCATCTGGCACTGGCATTGGTGCCGTATTGTCTCAGAATGGTCACCCAATTGCCTATTTTAGTCACCAGCTTAGTCCTCGATTGCAGCAGGCATCAGCTTATCAACGAGAGATGCTAGCGATCACTCAAGCTGTTGCCAAATGGCGTCAGTATCTTTTGGGCAGGAAGTTCACTATTCTGACAGACCAACAACCATTGAAAAACTTGACTCAGCAGATTATACGAACTCTAGATCAGCAAAAATGGATTGGAAAACTGGTGGGCTACGATTTTGATATTGTGTATAGGCCAGGTAAGAGCAACAATGCTGCTGATGCTCGTTCGCGTCTGCCTTCATCTCAGTTTCTGGCACTTTCTCACGTGGATTTTGCTATCGTTGGTGCTATTAAGCAAGCTAATTTGGAACACCCTGAATTGCTGGCCCTCCAACAACGCTTGTTACAACAAGCTGCTGATATGCCCGGTTTTGTTTTTAAGGATGGCTTATTGTTGTTTCGTGGAAGATTAGTGCTCCCATCTGATTTTCCCTTGCGTGACCAATTGTTGCATGAATTTCATTCCTCACCCGTGGGGGGTCACTCAGGAATTACAAGAACATTCCATCGTTTGGCAGCTAACTTTTATTGGAAGTCCATGAGAAGGGATGTCAAGAAATTTGTTGGGGATTGCCAGATATGTCAACAAATGAAAGCTTCGACTATGAGTCCTGGTGGTCTGTTACAACCACTTCCTGTTCCCAATCTGGTGTTTGAAGCTATTTCTATGGACTTCATTACTGGTTTACCATTGTCCAAAGGCAAATCTGTGCTCATGGTTGTCGTTGACCGCCTTTCGAAGTATGGCCACTTTATTGGCCTCCCATCTAACTTCTCTAGCCTCACGGTTGCAGCAGCCTTTGTTCAGGAAATAGTTCGGTTACATGGTATTCCATCTGAAATTGATTCCGACAAAGACCCCCGCTTCTTAAGTGATTTTTGGAAGGAGTTGCATCGTTTGCAAGGCACTACCTTGTGCATGAGCACAACTTATCATCCCCAGAGCGATGGGCAGACTGAGGCTTTAAATAAGTGTGTAGAGATGTACCTGCGATGCTTTGTTTATGATAATCCATCTGCTTGGATGCACTTCTTGCCCTGGGCTGAGTTCTGGTACAATACCTCGTACCAAACTGCAGCCAAAATGACACCCTTTGAGGTACTTTATGGTCGCCAACCACCTACGATTGCTCGCTATATCAAAGATGCTAGCGGCAATTCTTTACTGGATGGACAGTTGCTTGAGCGCGACAAGATCCTGAACTTATTAAAGTCCAATTTGCACAAAGCGCAGTCTTGTATGAAACTATTGGCTGATCGTAATCGAAGGGAAGTTAGTTTTGCTGACGGTGACTGGGTTTATATCAAATTGCAGCCGTTTTGACAAAACTCAGTGCGATTACAACGACACAACAAATTGGGTCGCCATTTCTTTGGCCCCTACAAAGTCATGCAACGTATCGGTGAGGTTGCTTATAAGCTTGAACTTCCACTTTCTGCTCAGATTCATCCAGTTTTCCACGTTTCTCTGTTGAAGAAATGCACGGGCACGCCTGATCAGCAGGTTACTCCACTGCATATGGTTGATTCCACCTCTTCCTTGGTAGCCTTGTGCTATATTACAGAAGAGGGAAGTGCATCGTGCTCATCACTTAGTGGAACAATGGAAAGTCATATGGGACGGTCTTACTGCTGCAGAAGCCACCTGGGAGGAGAAAGACAAGTTACTTAAGTCTTATCCTAATCTCCACCTTGAGGACAAGGTTGTACTTGATGGGGAAGGTAATGTTGTGAATCCGAGGCCCATTCCTGATAACGCACACGCCCTTGGAAGAGGCCTACGTACCAAGCAACCCTCGAGGAAGTTAGATAATCATGTGCTCTTTACCACGTCGGCTAATGACAGTTCAGAAGTTCCAGAAAACAATGCACTCACGGCCTGAGCAATATATGGAAAGGAATAGTACAGAAGTTGGTTATGAATATTGTT
>JAOTAZ010000007.1:588471-611219 GCA_025629785.1 Erythroxylum oxycarpum
GAATTCAAATGTGCTCCAATTCCTTTCACAGCTTGTTACATTCTTACATTGACTTAGAATTTGAATTGCAAACTTTTTTAAATTGTATCAAACAAAGACCAAGTCGTTCAATGTTTTGTGTTCCAATCTATTACTTTTCTTGAAATAGATGAATTCAAATGTGCTCCAATTCCTTTCACAGCTTGTTACATTCTTACATTGACTTAGAATTTGAATTGCAAACTTTTGTAATTCTGGAACACCACTTTGGAATTGATTCTATCAAGCAATTATAAGATAATATTAAAAATAACATTATAAACAAAATAAAATGATGATTAATTTTCAACAAATAACATAAGTGGAAAAAATATATTTGGATTAAGTTTGTCTTTTTGGCGAATAGCAATTGGCATTCCAAGATCACTAAAAGCATCCTTATAAATTTCCACTTGTAAGTTTAGGTGATCTTATATCATCTCATGGGCAAAAATTGTTGTAATAGTTAATAGCATTCTCCTATTAACTTCAACTTTCTTTGTAAAATTGGTTTGAAATAGGCACTAGGATTTAAAAATGTCATAGTTGCAAACAACAAAGAGTAAAGTTATCTTTCTCATCTCTCATTGATGACTATATGATAAGGTGTGTACAAAGAAGGCCTATTTGTCGTATTGGCTGTAACGCTGGACTCTTTGAGCCTTTTTTATTATGCTATGCTTGGAGATGCTACTGTATACTGATACATACATGATTGTATATGAGTTCAAAGATGAATTTAAGTCCTTCCGGTATATATGTTAATGATTTATAATGTTATATGCCTTTACGTGAATTTAGAGTTCATCGGTATGTGAAATCTTGGAGATTTCCGACATATAAGCTTTTAAGTGTGTAAAACCCAGTCCATTAGATGGATATGACCATGGTGGTTGAATTAAATGTGTTCTAATGCCTTAGAGGTGATTAGACATGATTTATAGACTTACTAGACACTTAGAAAGCTTAATTGGAAAGATTAATATACATTAAGTCTTATTTGCCAATTGTTTAAAGTCAAAGGACTTAAACGTAATTTTTCAATTCATATACAATTATTTATGTATCAGTATACAGTAGCATCTCCAAGTATGGCATAATAAAAAAAGGCTCAGAGAGTTCAGCGTTACAAGTTGACGCATCTTCCCTGGTGGGGGAAGAATAAAACCGTGAGGGGCTTGGAGCCCAAAGTAGACAATATCTGTGGGCAACTGGTCTGGGATGTTACAAATGGTATAGTATGAGAGTCGATACCTGAACCGTTGTACCAGCTAGGCTGGACCCTAAGGGGGGTGGAGAGTGTGAGATCTCACATTAGTTGGAGAGGAGAAAGAAGTATGGTATTGTATCATTGAATGTGAAATGTTGAAATGAATATAAACTGTGTGGTTAATTGAATATTAATTGCCAGACTTAGATATGATGAAATTGATATACATGTGATAGGATCATACATGAATGAAAGGTAATGAAATATGGCATATGAAATGTTAGCTTATCTGAAGAATAAATGAGGATGTGTTGTGATATGAAATGTTAGCTTATCTGATATGCTTATGAAAATATGATCATCTAGATATACTTGATAAGTGTGACAAAATGTGATCTGATAATCAGTATTGAATGTTATAAAATACTTGTCGGATTGGGATATGATTTGCCTTTGTGTTTCTGACTTGAGTGAAAACATCAATGATGGTTCACTCACTGAGCTAGCAAACTCATCAAAATTGCAACATTGATTTTCAGGTTCAGAGGAGATCTAGCTAGTCTAGTTGAAGTAGCTTTTGTATTTAGCTACGAATCAGTCAGGATCAATTGTATCTACAATTGTCATTAGTTATTTTATATCAAAGAATTGTATCTCTTAACTGTTGTACAATGTATATGTGAATTTTAGAAGTGTAATGTCATTTGAGATTTTATATATTTGTGAATAAAAATGCAACAAAATGATTATTGGAATCTTTTATGATATGTGCGATGAATTAAAATGTGAAATGAATTGATTTAACCGTCTTAACGTGTCATTCTTATAAAGTATGTTCTCAAACATCCTTTGATATGTCAGACATGTGCTCTATAGGAGTGGTATGTTACATTTTTTGTATCAGAGCCCAGGTTTAGCATCTTACAAGGGAATTTTTCATAGTATATGTCAAGTTACATGCATCTCAAACATTTCATACACTATCATTTCCGAGTAATGTTCAATTAGGCATGTAGTGGTAACTAATCCCTTGTTGGACCCTGAACCTTTCTTGAAAGTTAAGACTATTAAATGAGAAATTGTTGGAGATTATTCAAGTGTAGAGAAAAGAAGAATTTATGAAATTGGAAAGAAATGAAAAAGATGGTTTAGATACAAGATGGGTTGTATGAGAATTTAGGAGTTAAAAGCTGGAAAATGTAAGTTCATTGAGTATGCTTTGGTGTTTTAGCCATAACTTGATCTCTAGTTATCCAAATGAGATGATTTTTGATTTGGAGTAAACTAGAGAAATAAGGCTACAAATTATCTGATAAAATATATTTCTAATTAAATCTCTAAGAAAGTCAATTTTTGGATGGAAGTCAAGTGCAGGATAATGTTTCAGTATAAGAACAATTCGAAATGTTTGGTGTATAAATTTTAGAATATGGAACCAAATTGAATGATTTTGGTGTTATTAGAAAAGTGAGACAATGAGGAACATTTGTCTAGAAGGAAGTGTAAGCGAATTCCTTCAATGATATGATTAGAAAAGGTGTTGATTTTCGGAAGAAGTTAAGCATGACTTAAATGAATTTTGAGGCATTGATAGATTA
Source organism: Erythroxylum oxycarpum (assembly GCA_025629785.1). Taxonomy (NCBI): domain Eukaryota; kingdom Viridiplantae; phylum Streptophyta; class Magnoliopsida; order Malpighiales; family Erythroxylaceae; genus Erythroxylum; species Erythroxylum oxycarpum. The sequence continues at coordinate 591,298 of JAOTAZ010000007.1, forward strand.
GTTATGTTATTTTGTGGAATTAATTAACATGTTAATGGGAGTTAGACCATATAACATGGATTAAATTGAATTATGATATTAATGTGGTAAGATTGCATGAGGGGCAAAATTGGAAGACCACTTAAGCTTTTAAGTTGCAAGGCTTATATGTAGGGGTAATTTGGACATTACTCATTCATTAATGGCATTTTTGTAAATAAGAAGTGTGGGTTGGCTTATAAGAAGAAGAGAAGCACAAAAATGGGAAAAAATGAAGATGAATTGATAATGTTTAATAAGGGTTCAATGAAATAACCCTTCAAGGTAATATACACGCTCATGTTTCATGATTTTCGCAAGAGGTTGGGCTTCAGAATCAAGAGGGGTCCAACAGATGTTTGAGTCTACAAGAGTTGGGTTCCAGAAACGGGACCCAACAGAAAATCCTACAATCGATGACCCCCAAGTTTGAACATATTATAGTGGTGCTTGAAGAAGCCCATAATCCATCCTTAATAAATGTTAATAAGGTATTTGGAACTTTTCACTACCATAAGCAACATATAAATGAGAAAAAGGATCTAAAAAGCTAATAAATTAAACTTTTTAAGACAGGTCTCTATTAAAGGTAATCAAAGTGGAGAGATAAGCAAAAAGCATTGTAACTCCCATTAGAGAGCATGAAGAAAAGGATGTCATTTCTCGAACAATAGAAGTTATAATAGTTATAACAACAATATATGATATTAAAGTTAATCATGATAATTATCAAGAAAAATCATAATCTAACCACCTTGGATATATATGGTTGTAGACTTGGTAAAATGAGAAATGAAAAATCTAGTATTGAAAGTTATAATTTTCATAAATATGACCATTACTCAAATGAATGTAGAGAAAAAGGGAGTGCTTAAGAGACTTATTGTGTGCGAGAAAATGATGATGATGAGGATAGGGATTATACTCTCTTAATGGCCACCACAGCTAGTGAAACACCAAACTCTTATAGATTGTTCTCTATGCTGGATGTACTAACCATATATATGATAAAAGGAGATGCTTGTAGATCTTAATGAAACCTTCCATGTCAAAGTAAAATTTGTAAATGATAATACCATTCTAATAACAAGAAAAGGAAAAATTCTTATCAAATTGAAGCATAAAAATACAAGTACATGTCAAATGTTTTTAAGTTTCATAGATAAAAATAAATGTGTTGAGTATGGTTAGTTGCTAGAAAAGAGGTACATAATGACTCTTTATGAAAGTAAACTGTCCATTTTTTATCAATAACGTCCACCTATTCTTAAGACTCCTTTGACAAAAAAATTTCTGCTTTAAGTTAATATTTCCAATGATGTTTATAAGTGTCTCAATGCAATTATACAAGATGAATTTTGTCTATGAAATTTGCAATTTAAACATTTAAACTTTCATAGATTAAACATGTTTGCTTAAGAAAATATGGTAAAAGGAATGCCCATCACACATCATTCTGCATAGTTATATGAAGCATGCACTATTGAAAAGAAACATCAAATGCCTTTTATAATATAACAAAACGAACATCTTAATTGCTCTAATTTATTCACTCTAATGTATATGACCCATTAAGTATGTATCAAATTGTAATAGTGTCGGGTCTTCAGCAAGGATCTCTCCCATTTAGATATCTTGGTGTTCCCCTCATTACCAGTCGTCTTTCTAGGAGGGATTGTGCTTCTATTATTACTAGAATAGACAATAGGATCAATCTGTGGACCCATAAGAGTCTTTCTTAAGCGGGTAGACTCCAATTGGTTATCTCAGTCCTTTCTTCCTTCCATGTCTACTGGTCTTCTCATTTTATTCTTCCCTCTTCAATCCTTAAGGACATTGAGGCCAAACTTAGGAATTTTTTGTGGGCAGGAAAGGTAGTCCCTAAGTCTCAGGCTTGGGTGAAGTGGAGTGACATCTGTCGTCCTAAAAAGGAAGGGGGCTTAGGAGTAAAACACTTGACTACTTGGAATCAAGTCCTGTTAGGTAAACAGATTTGGTTTTTGTTTGAAGACCAGGAAGCGCTTTGGGTGAAGTGGGTTCATACAATAATTTTGCGTAGGCATAATTTCTGGAGTGCTCAGCCTACCTATAATAGTTCTTGGAGTTGGAGAAAGATTTTAGCAGTTCGGGATAAGTTGTGCTCTCAATTTAGATTTAGGATTAGAAATGGTATATCTACTCTTTTCTGGCAGGATCCTTGGCACCCGAATGGCATCCTGCAGACCTTCTCTACACCGCGGGAGATTAATGGCTCGGAGCTCCCACTCACCACACATGTTTCAAATGTGATCCGCAATAGTACCTAGAGCTGGAGTAAGGCTTCTCTGGACCTTCTTAGACAACTGGCCCCTCCCTCATATTCCCCCAACTCCTCCTTACCGGATTGTCTGGAATGGATAGCTAGCCAAACCAAGCGTTATACCAATATGTCAGCCTACCAATTTTTGCGTCCTCCTTTACCGGTTGTCCCTTGGTACAAACTGGTTTGGGCCAAATATAGTCAACCTCGATGCTCATTTACCTTATGGCTTGCTTTCTTACAGAAGCTCCCAACCCAGGATAAACTTACTTTCCTCTACATTCCTAATCATTGTTCTCTGTGTCTTTCAGCAAATGAATTTATAGACAATCTATTCTTTGACTGCCCTTTTTCTAAAGCAATTTGGGCCCATTGCCTTTCCCATTTTAACTTGCCCAGCTTCAACTTGTTTTCCCTTTCCACTATTCTTCCCTAGCTCTTAACTATTCCCCATTTTAGAGCTTCAGTCATCACTCTCTTTCCTCTACTTCTCTCCACCACTTTTTACCACATATGGACCAAACGTAATGCCGGAACCTTCAATGAAGCCTTGGCTGAGGAGCATGTGATTGCAGGAGTTATCTCCCATGTTAGAGAACTGCTCAGCCTACACACCGAGAGGAGGTAATTTGTTTATCCCTTTCTTTTTACAGGATGTGTTTTCTTTTTCCAGGTCACAGTTTTCGAGGTTCTTTTCAGAGTGTCCCTGCTTGCCACACCCACCCTTGGAGGTGCAGCGCAGTTGTCAGTTTTCAGCTTGGCCATTTAGGGGCCATGGCTACGCAGTTCTTTCTTTCAGTTTCGCCCTTGCTTGCTAGCTCTGGGTTGGATTGTCTTAGTTTGGATTTCTACTTGCCTTTGTCTGCTTGTGCTTTGGCTTAATTTCTAGGAGTTATTGTTCTTTTTGTTGAGTGGGTTTTGGGTGCTTATTCCCTTGCTGCAGCGTTCCCTTTATTATTATTGGTCGCCCTGAGGCTCTGTTGGATGAGCTTTTACAGCTTCGCTTGTGAACGTTCCTGTACATATTTTGTTTTTATAATTTATTTTATTTTATTGATTTACCAAAAAATTCATTTATGTAATGTGAATTTAGGAATATAATAGGTCGGGACATCGGTTTGTTAAAGAAACCACGATTCCAAATAAGTTGAAATGAAGTTACTCACATCACATCCTACTTAACCATCAAGTTGGACCGTCTTTGAAGAAAACTAATAATCTGAAGCTTGAAAGAAGCCGTAATGAATCTTATTTCCAAGGCGAAGGAAATGCTGGTTAATAAACTTATATACTATTTTAAATTTAATAGAATAGTTTAAATAGTTTATGTCTTTAAAATTAAAAAAAGAAAACAAAAATGATAATAACAATAACAAAATTGTCAAATCGAGCCGGTAGCTTCACTTCCACGCTGTCCTATCGATATTCCCTCCACGCCCTTTCACATTCTCAAACATGACCATCAAAACGATGTACACTGTCGTAATTCCACCTAAAATCACATTCATTTTGCCTTTCCCTCTATAATTTTAAACCCCAAACAAGAAACGAAGCCCAAAGTGAAAAAAGCTAAAGAAAAAGCTACAAGACCGATCGAAGACTCGTCGTCGCCGTCATTGCTTTACCCCCACAGCCACCAGTAGCGAGGATAAACCAAGATGATGAAGTTCTTCAGTAGAGGTAAGGAAAGTGGCGGGGATTCCTCGTCGCCGTCCTTCTCTCCTTCGCCGTCTTCTTCTCCTTCGACTCCGCCAGTCACCGGGCCTACGAGGCCAATACGGTTGGTGTACTGCGATGAGAGAGGAAAGTTTCGGATGGATCCCGAAGCAGTCGCGACTCTCCAACTTGTGAAGGAACCAATTGGCGTTTGTGGTCGCGCTCGCCAAGGGAAAAGTTTCATTTTGAATCAGGTTCTTTATCTAGATATTTATTACGTGTTGAAGATAGAGTGGAAATTTGGAATTTTCTTTGACTTGTCGAATGACTTATGACTCTGGGGTTCGTAATTTTGGGATTTATTGTGCAATGTAGGTTTAATTTGTTCTTTTGGATTTTAGGTTTAATTTTTTCAGGGGGTAGTTATTTAGGGGTTTTTTGTTATGTTGCAATTGGTAGTTCATGGATTTGATAACACATATCTGTGTATTACGAATGTACTCTGGTTGTTTAATTTATGCGAGTTTAAAGACTTTTATGTTGCAACTATTAGCATTTCACGTCTATTTTGGATTATTATTGACTTATGGATGATCCACGAAGTTAGTTGTCTATCAACAGTGCACCACTCTCCAAATCTTGTAATTTGTGGTCCATACTTCTAATGTTGCTTTCGCATTGTTGGTTGTGTTTGAAAAACCTACAGTTTAGGCTAGATACAAAATAGCTCCAAACTTAGGTTTGGAAAACGCATCTTAACTGAAACTTATTATTTTTTTGGATGGAGTGTTTTAATATGTCTAAAATGGAACTGAAAAGGGTGCAAGACAAATAAAATTTATCTAGTTAGAACTTTTTGGTTGTTGGTTACCTATGTAGTGGTGGACCATATCGGCAGAATTATGGGCTCTGATGTGTATTCTGATCTTTGTGGTCATGCTGCTGCAGTGCTACTGCCTACAAGGATTTTAAATTTCTTTCAAGTTCTGATAGGTAGAGATATTAAATGTGTTGACAATTATACGTTGCCAAGAAGGAGTTTATCACGCGTAGGAACTTAATTGTAGATGTGAAGAAGATTAAGAAGCAATTACATAGGTCACAGAATAATTTGGTGTTTATAAAAGCAAGGGTCTCAATATGCAGTATGCCTGTGGATATTGAAGCAGTTGGAAGTGAACTGCTGATAGAGAAACTTATCATGAAGAATTCCTTTTTATTACTAATCACTTCTGTTTTGAAGGTTCTTGTCAAAATTTTATTATCTTGGTCATATTTAATTGCTTTCGGTCGACCAGTATCCTTGACTCACTTAAGGAAGGACGCCTATTTGATTTTCAAGGGTTATATATTTGTAACTTCTGTAATATCATGAAGAGTAGTAAATGCTTGTTTTTACGAGTTATGGCCTTTCTATCTTTTCAATTTTTCAGTACTGTTGAACATCGATTTGGAGCAGTGTTGTTTTTTTTACTAATACATTCTTTTTCTTATTACTGTTTAAAAGTGTCATTTGAAGTGTATTTTGAAATTTGGAGAATGTTTTTGATTAACATGTGGCAAGCATATTGGCATTTGCTTAAATTTCTTAAGAGACCTAGTTTAGAAGAAAAAGGTTGAAGTATTGTGAGTCTAAAATTTGGGTTATTGACATTCTAACCATACTATTAAAGTATAAAACTTTTGTCAAGTTAAGGTGTATACGTGATATAACTAAATTATATAATTAGGATTAAAAAAGGATGTAGGATGTTGATGTTAATCCTAATTTTTATCCAACCTTTTTTTTTTAAGTCTTCCTTAGTATTTTATTTCTATTAAAATAACTAATAGTTATTAGAAAAATGTTTATCCTAATAATGGTTATGATTAATAATAGTCATCTATTTCATTTTCTATTCTATTATAGGAGCAAAATACTTAGAAGTATGTTATGTTTTCAAGTCTATATATTAATAACTAATGCATCATAAGTATACTACAATATCACACCAATTTTTCATAATAAAATCCTCTTCATATTCTTTTCCTTTTTCTTATCTACTTTATTAACATCCTTTACATCTTATTCATCACTATCATTTACCATATCCAAGTTCTCCATAGATAGTAACATTTGCATGTTCGTTGAAAAACATATTCTATTATTTCATTCTCCATCATAATTGTTGGAGATCCTTCCTTTTATTTTCCAATTCAATTGGCCTTAATATGTGAATAATTATTCGGGTAATAAAGGTCTTTGCAAAGAAGATCCATAATACTATTAGCCTAAAGAGAATCTAAAAAAAGGGGAAAACTTTCATATTCTTTACGTTGTTTAAAACAATTCCCTAATATGTAAAATGATATTTTAACTTAGGTAGAGTTAAGGTCTTGCCTAAAATATTCTCTCTACACCTTTGCTAAATGCATGGTCCTTTGTGGTGTTTGTTAGCTATTTGATTTATCTTGCTTTCCTCTGTCCGCCTTTAGCTACATATTAATCTCTAACGTATTTTTTTATCTTGCACTCCTTTCCTTCATTCTAACCTTCTTCTAACTCCCCTTCTATTAGCTTTTTTCCCCTACTGATTTTGAAAATCCCTAATCCACCATCCTTTGCATTCAATTTAACTTATTCCTAAAATTTTAAGCTAATTTTAATGTTCTTCTTCTTCCTTCTTACCCACCCTTCCCTTATTTTCTATTTCTTTTTAATTCTCGCTATCTTTCCCTCTCGACTTACCTTATGTACTTCCTTTTCTTTTATAGTTATAATGAAAATTGTGTCTAACCTCTCCCTTGATAACTTTTTAGCTTTAAGTTCTCTAACACCTGTAATCCACCCTCCTCCAATTCAGCTTGATCCTACCTTAGTGGCTAATCCAACTCCAATGAGGTCTCCTCCCCTACCTCAGGAAATTATTAAAACTTGGAGGTAAGTTCTGGTAGACTCATCCCATAATGAAATTTTGTTACTGCCCCTAACCTCCGTCGATGATCAAACTTGTGTTGTATTTGTCATCAAAATTCTCAAAGATGGCATAATCAAATGGTAATCCACTGTTGTAGGCTACTTCTTGCACAAAAGGCCTTCTTTTCAAGCAATTTTAGCATAGGTGAACCACAAAAAGAAATCATTTAGCTTAGTTGAAGTGTTGTTGAATGATGAGGATTTATTCCTTTTCAAGTTCATGTCCTTATTGCAGGCTATGAAGGTCTTAACAAACAACCTTTGGCACATTAACTTATATTCCTACAAATTTGGAAGTTAGGCATCTAACTTAGCAATATATATAAAAAAAACAAATTCTAGTTTAGTTAAACATTCACTATAGCCCACTTGAATACTAGACCACCTTAGGATTGAGTTACTTCGCCAGCTATATTGGCAAACCTTTATACTTAGATTAATTATGCGCATATTTTTTTGTTATAGTTGAGATAAGCAAGAAGTTGCTTGATTAAATCCCACTAGTGAGACTATATAAGGAAAATAAAAGTCTTAGTCACACATGCCTAGAGACCTAATAAAAACATATAACAGACAAGTTTGTAAACCTACAGGGAAAACATGCAAAACTTAGAATTATAAGGAATTACTTATTCAGAAGAACATGATGGAAATAAACTGGAGACTCTAATGGATAAATGAACTTCATTTACAGAGAACAATACTCTAAGAGAGGTTCTAGAGAAAACTCGTAACAATATTATTATTTATATAGATATACTTGAACTCACTAGGATCCAAAATGACATTGGGCTTAAGATCCATTATACTTCCATTATATAAACCATTGAGCAAAAACTTGAAGGAAAAAAAAGGATCAATTGATAAACTAACATAAAATAAGGACCCTCAACCCAACAAAGTGATACTTATTATACTTGAACCAAGCCTTAAGTCTCCTGACAAAAATGCAAAGGAAGGATGTCAGAGAATCACTAGAAGAGACTCAATGGTTTTAATAAACAACAATTGGTGTATGACTATGTTAATGAATTTAACTCTTTTTATATTGGTTTTTTAGAAATCAGGATCAAAAAGCACAATAATGAAAAAAAAATTTTAAGAAACACCAACAAGTGCTAACCAATCATCAACAAACATCATAATATGAGGATTCTAGTAGTAGTGGATGTTAGTGTAATGATCTATAATTCAATCATTAGATGATTGTATTCTAACAGTTATGTTCATGAATTGGATGGTTTATATCATTTTGTTCCATGAGTTTTCCTTATTTATGACTTATTCGAGTTGAGGACTCAGACTGTAGAACTTTGTAATGGAAAATAATAATTACTTTGAAATGTCACTAATCATGGTAATTAATATGTAATATTAATTGACCACTAAAAGATTAGTGTGTGAATTAAATGATGGTGATGTTCTACAAACCATTCGATAAGGAGTTATCGATTTAATCACAGATATATAATGGAGATTATGATATTCAACAAACCCTAAATGAAACATTATTAGGATTGTAGTTATGTCATTAATGCTTCAAGCATGTCTTGAATTCTATGGTATGAGATGTTCATTTTCTTACATGAGAAATGTGTATTTGTTGGCATTGTCCAACACTAACCATAACAAGTAGCTATACAGATAATGCCATAGTATGCGTGACTTGTGTAAAGGATAAATGTTCATCAAGAATACTGTTGTCCCTCGTATATGATATGAGCAATAATCTCTATGGGCCCTTGATAAAGTAATATTGTATGTATGCAATATGATTACGAAGCTAATGACATTTACAATTTCTTTTGGAAATCAAGAACGAGTAAATTGGTGAGAATGACATATTCCAATCTTTCATTTATTCAGGATATTATGAGACAAGAGAATTGACATGGGCAATTATTGCTTTGGGATCATGATTTGTGTATAATACTTATCATCTATGTCATTTGAATAATTATAATGCATTATGCTAGATACCGCTTATGATGTATAGAATTAAAAGGGGTTTTAATTTTATTGTCAACATGACACAGATAATGGATCACACAAAAAAAGATTTGATTAGAAAAAGAAAATTATTCTAGTATATAATATGGAGATATGAATATAACGATAAAATTAAATATAAATGTTATAATTAATTTGGTCGTCATATGGTATTAGAATAAATTGTATTAGCTGACAAATTTAATCGTAGATAAATTTATTTGATATGTATGACATGTCACATAAATTTAATGCTCAACAAAATAATGCATATAATTATATGGTATAGTTATATGGCAATTAGGTCCAATGCTTAATTATTTTGAAATACAAGATAAATGGCAAAGTGTCTATTTAAAGGAAAATTTACATGGCCAACCTTGTAAGAACATGAGGTGTCATGAAATTAACATAAAGATGTGTTTAAAGCCTAATGACTAAGCTACCCTTTCATTTTGTGTCTTGGCTTTATTTACACAGGCATTTTAGATAATTAAAAAGGCTTTTAATTAAACCTAATTTGTCCAAAAAGTGAGAAGAGTTTTGAATTTTTGGGGTGGTTTTTCCAGCTGCTGTCGTTTTTCATATTCTTCTCTCCCATGGTTTTCAACTTTTTCTTTTCTCTTTTGTCTTCCTCCAAGCTACCGATTTTCTTCATCCTTCTTATAAGACCCAAAAGGCTTTGCCATTTAGCTCATGCGTTGAGCATTCAATCTCTCATCTTTTTGTTTATTTTTAGGATTTTCTAAGATCAAAGATAAGCCATTGAAGTACCATCTAGCATTAGGAAACATTGGGCTTTCTAATCGATCTTTAGTAGAAACCATGGAGTGCACCTTATTTGGTGCAAAGGAGGTGAAGCCGTAAGTAAGGAGCCAAAGTCATGAACAAGGGGGTGGAATGTGAGATCTTCTATTTGGTTTAGAGGCCAAGTTGAAGGTATAATGGTTTATATGCTTTGATTTATGCTATATTGGTTTATGAAATGGTTACAAGACAAAATCATTGGGTTCTTATTGGTTTAAATTTTTGTTTTAACCCACTTTAGTCCTCATAAAACTGTCAGTGGATCCAAATAGAGCTAAAATAATATATTTTTAGTCTAAGGACCAAATGATTCACCTTCATGTTAGAATGAAAGCTGAAAGAGTGAGCTTCTTCGTCACATTTATATATGCTTTTAACCTTTCTTTTCAATGCATCCCTTTATGGAATAATATAAGGCATCTAGGGTACTCAATGTAAAAACCATGGTTAATTATTGGACACTTAAACAACCTAATACACACAATAAAAGTAAAGGGAAATCAACTTAGGAAATTACAATAAGGATTTTAGAAATTACACTAGCCACATCCAAGTCACTGATCTGAGTATGAAGGTTTGGTTTCATACTTGGAATAACAAGTAAAAAGCGGTCTAATTTATCAGGAAAGGAACCTAGATCAAGCCGTGGTGAAACAAAAATGGCTCATCTACTTCCTTAAAAGTGTAGCCTTCTTTAATAATACTCTCTTTTTGTATCACTCCCCCATCATTATCCAAAACATATTTGATTACTAGAAAATGAGATCTCCTTTTAGATTCAACATCTTTCTGATCAATGTAGAGGAATTTGAGGAAGATGTTACAGAACTAAAATAAGAATTTCAAGGTTATAAGTGATTCTTTTGCTTGAAGAAACTACAGTACATTAAAGTTGAACTAAAGAATTTGTAAAAAGCTAGTTTTCCTCACACTTAAAAAGCCCTAAAAAAGGCAAAGGTAATTTTGGTAAGAGCTTAAACTTCCCTTTACCTATCTCCTCATGGGTATACCCAACTTGAAGAATAGAAATCTGCTTTATAAGCCTATATCCTAATAGTTAAAAATAACATATATTTGATCAAACAAAGTTGGAGGGTCCTCACATTGAAAGAAGGAGAAAATAACTCAAGTTTCTTGTATAAATCCTTGCTCTATAAAATAAATTCAAGTAAAATCTTAGCTTTAACTAATTAAAATAGATCCTGGCAAAAAAAAAGGATAACAAAGTCAAATGCCTCTTCTTTTCTCTTTTGTTTTAAAAAAATCCTTAATTGATAATCCAATTTTAATGTAGTATGCAAACTCTTTGATTAGACTTTTCTCAGCCATAAAAGTTAGGGAAGCTTTTTTTTTTACCATGAATCCATATAAGGCACCAAGCCCAAATGGCCTAATTACCTTTTTTTTCTAACAAACTTAGAACTTCATCAAAGATATAGTAAGTAAAGCTATATTAGAATTCTTCAACTCATATAAATGGTTGAAAAAGGTTGAAAAAAATTACATTTGCCTAGTCCCAAAGTCATTTTCTCTAAGCTCTATGAGAGACTTCAGGCCAATGTCATAATACATCATTATTTGTAAAATAATAAATACTATGCTTGTTAGCAGATTGTAAAGTATTATCCAAAAATAATTGATTTTTCGTAAGAAGCCTTCATTAAAAGGAGAATGATAAGTGATAATATATTACTTTTCCAAGAGTTACTAAAGAACCACAATAAGATATCTTCAAATAAGAACTATAAGATCAAGGTGGACTTTAATAAGGATTTTGATTCACTAGATTGAGATTTCTTAATGAACACTATGCATGCATTTGGTTTCCTAACCAAGTTTATCCAATGGACTTCACAATGCATATCTACAACTTCACAGTATTTTGATCAATATAATTCCAACCAATCTCATTCAAGGTCAAGCGTATTGAGAAAAAGGGATCCTTTATCCCCTACCTCTTTACCCTTAAAATGGAGATCTTTTTTAAGTTTATCAAGAATGGTGTAGCACTTGACAGGAAGTTTAAATTTCACTCCAAATGCAAGGCCGTAAAGATTTCTAGTTTATCATTTATAGATAATCTAATTCTATTCTTCAAAATTGATTTAAACTTAGTGAACACTATGATTGTGACACTATGATTGTGACAGTAAACTCACTACTTTCAAACAACTATCAAGTCCAGAAATAAATAAGCAAAAAAGTTAGCCCTTTCTCTTTTTGAGTACTAGTGCTAATGCTAGTTGCATAGAATGCATAACTAGAATTAAACCTTTAACCTCCAATCCTAATCTCCATTAGGAGACCTTTCTTTGGTGAATTCAATCCCCTTATTGAAAAAAATTAAAAAGAGAATCAAAGAGTACAACTTATGAATCCAATCTTAAAAACTTTATATGTGTATTAGATTTCCCATATCTAGTTCCCAATAAGTATTACAAAGACCATTAAGTAGTTGTTAAAAAGATTCATCTAGTTAAGTAATACCTTAAATAAAGTCTCAATCAAAGTGAGTTGAGGTGACTAGTGTGTTACCAAGATGTTAAGGGACACTAGGAATTCATTCTTTCAGAGTAACAAATCAGGTGCAGTTTATAACAAAGATATGGAGAATTTTCAATTACAAAAGCTCCCTATAAGTCAAATGGATCTATGTATACAACATAAAAAGAGGTACCTTCTGGTGTTTAAATCTTAAAGTCAATTCCATATAGATTATGATAAACATAATCAAGATAAAAGACAAAGCTAAAAGGGGAATTGTACACAAGATGGGGGATAAAGCTACATCATTTTTCTGGCATGATTTTGGGACTTACTTAAGCCTTTGCATGAAGCTCCCTCATTACAAACTCTAAAAGAAACAATATTGGAAAGGGCTATTATAAAATATGTTTCATCTTTAATCTATCCTAAGGAGATAACAACCTTGAATCTTTGGTACCAATTGATTCCTGACCAGGTTCATATCATTACATGGAGCCTAGATTCCTCTGAATCTTTGTTTCTCTCTCTTTTTTCTCCTTTTCTTTATCTCTTCATTGCTTTATCTTTAGCTTAATATCTCTCTCTCATTCTTTCCATGTCAAAATAAGTGAAAAATAAAAAAGATTTTTTTAAGAGAGAAACACAAAAAATTTTATATAATAAAAGGTAAAAAAGAAGAAGAATTAGAAATATCTACAATAAATTTTTATTAGACATTTTAAAAGATATTATCTTTATTCAATAAATAAATCAAAGTTTATTTTTATTCATCAAGTTTGAGTCAAAAAAGTATCTTACTCAATTTTTTATTTAACTTATAAAAGGTTCAGTTAATTAGCATTAGATTTCATAAATAGATTTATAGGCATTAACATTGTTTTGCTCCAAAAAGACGACTTAATTGTATATTAATCCTTTGACTAATTCAGTATTAACTCTCTCGTCAATTTTAGTTTTTAGAACATAGCATATTGATTCCAGCCCTTTCTTTCACTCTCCCTCCATTTAATCCTTAGATATGTTCAACAAATTCTTTAAATTTCAGTTGACCCAGATGAGAATTAAGGATAATGTACCATGATCAACACGGATTTTTGTACCGCAAACCCTGCGATAGTTAGGACGGTCGTGTATTTTTCGTTTTCTTTCCCTTGTAAAAAAAAAAAGGGATAATGGAATCCAGTTTGCTTAACATTTAGTTTGTTATTATCTTAAACAGCTTTCTCATACTTATTACAGCTCCAGATCTTGGAGAATTTACAACGTTAATGTGAAAACAAACATTACAGGAAGCACTGTTTTTCATAGCAAGACGACCGTCGGATTCTCTAAGCTCCCAACAACCTGTATGTGTCAGTGTCAGACCAAAAATGGCGTCAGAATCAGCTGCTGCTCTGTGCTTATATCCTGAACAATCAGGTGCGTTACAGATATACCAATCAGTCTTACCTTTGTAGACGAGACTGAGAACGTCTAGTTCTACACAAGTCAAACATGCATACATATTAGTTCGCTCAGACACTTGCGTCGTATTAATAAAGATGACAAGTTTTTATGTTCCATGTGACTTATAGTTATCTGTTTTCGTTGTTAATGGCAGCTAATTTTCAACACCATTCCATTGATCACTACATAACCAGAAACAGATGGAAAAAAGATTGATGATACATACTGTTTAAACATGATGGTTTATTCTTTCTTTTCCCTTAGAAGAGGTTTTTCTGACACTGACACAGAACAGTTTGGTATAGAGACTATTGTCTAAAAGGAATTGCTTTTGTGGCGAGTGGACTTTACTTGCCTTGGCTTATCCGCTGGCTTTGATGGTGGTTGCTGAGTTTCTTCACTTGGGATTGGTATATTCGTCACCTGAAAAGTTTCACAGCATATAAATTCAGTGGTTCTACCGTTTCATGTGTTTTCCTTCTTTTTTTTTTCAGAAATTCTACTGAACAGCAGCACTAGGTACATTAAGTACATACCAATCTCCTGAATTGGAGATTATAGAGCATTTGAATGTATCTCTGCTTTGCTAGTTTCTGCTCTTTGTTCAAGCGCCTCCAGAAACTATAGATGTTACCCATATTCAACAACTTATTGGCGTAGATCTTCCATGTGTAGCTGGAACACAAATCCAGAACAAAATTCAGATTTTGATAGTTGAGAAGATAGAAGGAAAAGGCACGGAACAGAGTGTAGTTACCATTCATTTATACGTTTCAGCCCCTCTGTGGAGAACTTATGCCAGTACCCTGCATCAACCTTGCATTTCTCAAAGAAATCAGCAATCTTGTTGCTCGAATCTTCTCCATTATTGGGATCAATATGGAACCCTGAGACACCATCCACAATTATTTCTGCTGGACCCCCTTGATTGGTTGCAAAAGTTGGTAAGCCACAATTCATGGCCTCAATGACTGTAAGTCCAAAAGCTTCATAGAGTGCTGGCTGCACAAAAGCTCCTTTTGTGTCAGCAATTACACGGTAGACTTCTCCATTGCGGTGTCTGTCAGTCTGTGCTGCTATCCATCTGATCTGACCCTTGAGTTGGTATTTTTCAATCAATTCGTGCATCTTCTTAATTTCAGACATTTCTTCTCTATCTTTGGATTTGGATGGATCAAAGAATCCCCCAACTATAACAAGGTTAACCAAGTTCCTGAGCCTTTTATTCTTCCCATACCAGTCGGTTAATCCAGTAAGGTTTTTCACTACATCGAGCCTTGCCATTGAGAAGATGATTGGTTTCTTTCGGTCTGCTAGATAACCACTGTTATTTAAATGCATCAAAGTTAGATTTGCTCAATTTTGTTGCCAATGCTGCAGTAATGTAAATGATTCTAAGACTTCGACTCTAGGGCTTACATGTGTTCTTGATTGTCCTCTTTACTATACAATAGTTCTTCAATGGCTGGATGGAACTGTGTCAGCCGATTCTGTTCATCCGTGTAAGGGAAATAGACTGATTGGTCAGCCCCAGGTGCAGCAATATTCAATTTAGGATCGAAGACACTGATGCCTGAAACAACTCTGCAGAGCCCTGGCATTGTGAATGCAACATGACTCTCATATTGGCCAGGTCTTTCTTTGCTGCAGAACAGATCAATCTAATCAGCACAACATTGGCTTCTTGGTTAAAGTTCTCTGTACTATCAAAAAACATGAGTAATTTACTCACCTTCCTGCTATCTCTTGGAATGTGCTTGCTATGACAAAATCAGCTGCGTTCATCGAAATTGTGTCAGCCATGAATTGACACGAGAAGTGATACTTGCCATCGAATTCCTTCCATTTGATGTCTGAATCTTCATACTTTGTCTTCTCCAAAGCATGTGCTATAGTTGCCTGATTCCAGAAAAATTCAGAGTAAGCACACATTTCACTTAAAGCAAGTACAAAAAAAGCAGCACATAAGACCAAAAAACATGTATGGAACCTGAGTTATCCCAAGTTTACTAGCCATTAGAGTTGCTGCCAAATTCCCATCTGTATAATTTCCAATGATAAGGTCTGGTTTCCCTTCCAAGAGGTCTAGGATCTTGACTGTAACGTCCTAGAGTGTTATAAAAGAGGAGATGATGATGATGATTAGTAGTAATCACAGACCATTAATTAAGTGAAGTAATGATCGATACTTGCCTGCGTAAACCTCTCAATATAGGGATAGATATCAAAACGAGAAACCCACTGGCGTAGAATCCCTTTTTCTGTTCTAAAGGGCACCCTGATGATATGTGAATGTTTTGTACCATTGATTGCTTCAAGCTCTTGGTTGCACTTGGTTCCACGAGCATCAGGAATGAGTCTTGTAACCTGTTTGGTCCAGAACATTCTTACTTCAAGCAAGCGACCTGCAGTAGCTAATCAGGTATACATTCCTTGTTTTGTAATAAACTTACCACAAAGATTTGAGGCTTGAAACTAAGCCCTTGTTGTTTTATCCTGAGTAACAATTCGTCTTCCACGGCTTTCACTTGATCCAAAATGTAGACTACCTGATCATATTTACAGAATAGGCTTTTCATGAATGTGAGATCAATATCTACCAGCTTCGTCTAATGTATTAAGGGAAATAAGTACCTGACCACCAGTATCTGGCAAGCCGAGGACGTCAGCTTGACCAAAGTATCCGTGAGGAGAGAAAATTACAACATTGAATATGATAGGTAGCCTACTAAAGAGCTTCTCCATGTTATATGGATCGGGTGCTTGGAGTACTTCTGATAGCGATCGCATTGTGTCCTTTACTCTCTCTGCAGTATCACCCCATCCCTTCTCGAACCCCCATTCTTTAAAGCTGCAAAAAAGGATCAATTTTAAGCAGTTTTTGCCAGAAAAATTAGACTCAAAAACTTAAAAAGAAAATTGGAATCAATTAACCTGAGCTCGAAATTCTGATACGGGGTGTCCTTGGGAAGTCCTGATAAGTAGACTTCAGCAACAATGAGTGCCATCTGAAGCTTGGCAGGAGCATTAAGGGCCTCATTTATCATAAGTTTCTGTGACCATATAGAAGAATTAAAACCTTATTTAACTCAAACATGCAATCAGCTAGTGGGGGCTTTTATTAAAATTTCCTCTTACTTCTCCTTGATGATTCAGGGATAGTAAGTAATCCACCAGAGGTTGAGCATTTTCCAGGCGACCACTTAGCTTAGAAGTAAAGAACTTGGAGACAAAATTGATTCCATTTCCAATGGAAGAAGATAAGCTCAGACGAGGAATAGAGAAATCAAATGCTCCAAAATCCAGTTCCAGTGCATGCTCGTCCTTGGCCCTGCAAGTGCCAGAAAAGCTCTTTGACTTGCTCGAGCATTTCTACGTTCTTCTACTTTTGGTTAGGTAACATAGGTAGAGTCTAGTTGAAGATGAAAAAAATTGCTTACCAGTTCTCATCAAAAACCATTTCCTTGAACTTGAGGTAGTCTGTCGACGTGATCCCATCAACAGTGAGGCCGACAGAGTTCACCTTCAGGAATTCCCAGAAACCAGGACTTGGTCTTATGGCAAAAGCTACAAATGGGGGATTCACTACAGCTTCCTGCAAACAGAGGCCATGCGAAGTTGTGCCCCCTTTTGGTGGAAGAAAACGAGGGATTTCATA
The DNA here is from genome assembly GCA_025629785.1 of Erythroxylum oxycarpum. Lineage (NCBI taxonomy): Eukaryota > Viridiplantae > Streptophyta > Magnoliopsida > Malpighiales > Erythroxylaceae > Erythroxylum > Erythroxylum oxycarpum. The sequence continues at coordinate 608,614 of JAOTAZ010000007.1, forward strand.
TTAAACGAAAAAGAGTAAGCAAAAAGCGAACCTGAGTGGAATACCAAATATCTCCAAGAACACCTTCCAAGACCCTGCTTCTCTCATTCTTGTCGTCAATGACGGTCTCCATTTCATCTAGTAGTTGTTGAAGCTTCATTATTCTTCTTCCCTTTTCAACGTACTTGGAGAAACACCTCTTCATGTGGTACCTGCTCTGTTTCAAGGCCTCGGGCATGTTGTCAGTTATTGATTCCGAACGTTTTAAGGTTGGTCCAGACGATGAGGCCATTTCAGGAGTAGAAGAAAATTGATATTCAGAAAATGTTTAACACGCACACGCTCGTTCAGATCTTCGCAAAGAATATGAGAAATTCACATGCATTTATAGACATGCAGATGGCAATGCATGCATGTGTGTGTTGAGCATACGTGTTCCGGATGGGTGGTAGCTAGTGATTGTCGTTTACTTTAGCTGTAAAAAAAAAAAAAAAAAAAAGTGATTGGAATTAAAAAAAAAATGCATAAGATCCCTACCTTTAACTCTAAGAAACACGGAGACAAGAAGTTGGGTGCATGAGAGGAGATTCCAGTTCCAGCTGATTAAATGAAAAAGGAAAGGGAAAAACAAAGAATTGACTAAAGCCAATATACATATTCTTTTCTTTACGTGATCGCAAGAAAGAAATCCAAAGAAAGCCTAAGCTACCATCTTCACGGAAGCCCTTTTTGTTTCAGAGAGGCTACCACCCTGAGGCATTGCATATGCCATACCTAAAAATAACGACATAAGCAGTTTATGCACGGTGTAGGATGAAAAGTACTATTTGCATGTAATATTCCAAACTCTCTTTTCCATGCACAAAAGGAAGAAGCAATTGGCAGGTAGCCAGAAGACAAATTTTGTTTCATACAGAAAGTTGAAGTGTTAAAAGAATTGGAATCATATGTTGTTGCTACGTGTTCTAAAGCATGATAGGCGTAGACCAACCGCTGAGTTCCACTTGCTCATCATTGGCATCGGCATGTATTAACTGTAAACCTAGACCAGTCTAATTGGTTTTAGCTGCTGTTACTGCCATTGACCCTAGTAGTTATAGTTAAATAAATGACAACTTTTGGGTATATCCAATTAGTTGATGACACAATAAATGATACAATGAGACACTATAATATTGGATAGAAGATCTAGACTCTTAAAATTTGAGGTCAGATCTTCTGTCCAATTTTACTCTGTCTTATTCTGTCTCATAAAATCTCAGCCATTTATTTTGCGGGCTCCACGTGGGTCTCATGCAGGACCTACATAAATAAACGGCTAAGATTTATTGGACACAATAGGACACCATAATATTAGACAGGAGATTTGAACTCCTAAAAAAATGTCCTACTGTCCCCGGCATCATAAGTTCCCAAGAAGTTCAGATCCTCTGTCTAATTTTACTCTGTCTTATTCTGTCTCATAAAATCTTAAGCATTTATGTTGCGGGCCCTACGTAGGTCTCATGCAGGATCTACATAAATAAATGACTGAGATTTATTAGACACAATAAGACATCATAATATTGGACAGAAGATCTGGACTCGTTCCGAAGAGCAACCCACAATATTTTCACGGAAGAAAGTACTTTTTGTTGTCTAGCAGTCTAGCCTGTTGTTTTGCGACTCTCCACTGACCGCCCGCTCTTATTTGTAGATTGTAGAAGAATCAAAAAGTTGTTTTTGTTTTCTAGTAATACTAAAAGTCTAAAACCATTAATTTAGCCGGATAATCTTAAAATGAAATATGTAATGAAATTCAACCGACTTTTTATACAGTCCAAATGCAAAGTTCTGGAAATAACGTTCCCTATTTACGTGTATCATCCCACTTGCAATTCCATATGCTCGGAAGCATTTGTCTGCATTCAGAGTGCTAGCAGCCTTGGTCAGCGAGTTATGCACCGCCAGATGTATTGCAAATCCGTGACTGTGGAAAACCTTTATAAAGAGCCTGCGTTTCCAATCATTACATAACCATTCTCTTCTTTTATTTCCAAGCTTCTCGACTTGGACACTTGTTGCTGATTCATAATTTCAGTTACACTGACATGGAAGGAAACCAGAGTTCAAGCTCATTTCCAATTGGAAGTAGTGCTCAGGAGAGGGGCTTGTCATACGTTCCCAAGCGCTATGCTGTTCAATCTCTAGACCGTCCAAGTACGTCTCCTGAGACCGCCATGTTAGATGGGTCCCTCTTACATGGAGGGACACCATCTTTGAATTCATCTTTGGTAGGCATGCGGCGCCTACTAATGATGAATGGGCCTACCAATGATGAATGGAAGTTGGTGGAAGCCGCAATTGTTTTTGACGCCGCATGCAGCATTTGTTGATTTCAACAAATGCATGCTTTTGTTGAATGGAGAAGGGCAGCTGAAAAAGAAGCAGCCTTACGCGGTGGAGTGCCTATATAAGGCACTCCCTGCTTCAGAAAGAAAGATAATAACACAGAAAAATAGAGAGGAAACCAGAGCTTTGTTTTTGCTCTGAAGTTAGGGAAATTTATTCCTAAAGAGTTGGTGAGTGACAAAATAGTGAGGTTAGTATTTTTAGGTTGGGAAACACCTTGTGAGCCACTATTTTGG
>JAOTAZ010000007.1:620220-633261 GCA_025629785.1 Erythroxylum oxycarpum
ATATTTTTTAATTTAAAATAAAAATTAAAAATTACAAAAAAAATAGTAATATAACCAACCGGCCTTAGAAATTAAAAAGAGATTTAAGATAAAAATTACTGATTAATTGAGCGTTTTATTTTTATTTATTACTGTCATTCTGAAGGAGGCAGAATGTTTTAATTAAGACGACGCGTGGGAAAGCCGTAGGGGCGAAGTAATACGTGTCTCTCTCCTTCTCTTGACGTATTCTTCTGAAACCAAAACTCAAGAGCAGAGAGAGACGGAGGCAGAATCGGAGAGACAAGGATGGGAGTGCTGTCCAATAAGATTTCAAGGGAAGATCTTAAGCCTGGAGATCACATCTATTCTTGGCGCCAGGCTTACGTTTATGCTCATCACGGTTTCTCTCCCGTCTCCCCTATTTCATCATCTTTTTTTTTTCCTCATAAATTTATACTTTGCATTTGGGCACCCTTCTATTGCAAATCTGTTTACTTCTGCTTCATCAAAATTTGTTCTTTTCTTTTTCAACAATTTAGAATAGAGGCACGCCTGCAATGCAAACGACTGTTGATGGAATTAATTAGATTGCAGTTGTTGGAGGCAAACAATTTAGAGGAATATAAAAGAACGTTTAGAACGCAATGTGGGAAAAGAGTGGGGTGATTTGAGTTATTTATGCTGCTAACGGATAAAACTTCTTTGTTCCAATCAGCCATCAAGCTGGAATGCGATTCTGTGAAGAGAGAAAATCATAGTTGTTGTCCCGTGTTAGATTCTGCAACAATACTAGGTCACCCCTACTGTAAACTAAGAAAAAAGTATATTGGGCTGCTAGTATTGGGGATTTTGTCAAAGTGGATTTCCTAACCATAATTCCTTGTTATTCAATACTAAAACTGAGGAAGGGAGAGGAAATGTGCTGAAGTCAGCGTGTTGCTGTCGATGATATGTTTCAGCAACCGAGAACTCAATTATTAAGTCTATTCTTCCTGGATGAGAATAATGTAGTCTATGAATGAATTATTTGATCCCCTGATTTTGGAATTTTCTAGGATTGATAACTAGCTTTGATAGTTATGAATTTCCTAATTTTAAGCACTTAAAAGGATATTTCTTTTCTTTTTGTTTTTCTGTAGTTTTGCGTCAATAACTCATTTGGATGGTTCCTTTAGAAAACTTGTCTGATTATGTGTCTGTTCTGACAGGTCAGTGCCATTATCCAGAAACTAGAGCTTATGTTACTGATGCACATTGGCTTGGCTACATATTGAAAGCTTCAGCCTTATTTACATTTAAAAAATGGAATTATTGGGTGGTATGAGGATAAAAATGATGATAGATTGTTCTTTTGATGTTGTATAACTAGTTGAACCTAATTTGCTTTTAATACAATTTAACTATTTTCTTCTGATCCTTCTGAGCTTGGTAGTGGCCCTAAAGTTTGTTTAGCATAATATTTGAACTATTTCATTTCTGTTATTTATGTTGTATTTTGCTAAGTATGTGCTTTGTTTGTGTATGTGAACTACTGTTGCAATTGGTAATCATCAATTTAATTTCGTAACTTCTGATTCAGCTATGCTAATTTGAGCCCAGGTATATATATTGATGCGGGAAGAGTGATCCATTTTACTAGGGGAGCTGGACAGGAAATTGGCACTGGGACATTTCTGGACCATATTATCATGAGTTCTTCTCCATCTCGATCGTCAGAAAATCCTTGCCCAAATTGTGGTGATCAATCAAGGGTTGATGGCGTCATCTTGTCTTGTATTGATTGTTTTCTGTCAGGTGGGGATCTTTACAAATTTGAGTATGGTGTCACACCAGCTTTCTTTCTTGCCAAAGCTCGAGGAGGAACCTGTACCCTTGCCCAGTCAGACTCACCAGAAGATGTCCTTCATCGAGCTTCATTCCTTCTGGAGAAAGGTTTTGGTGGATACAACGTATTCAAGAACAACTGCGAGGATTTTGCAATCTACTGCAAGACCGGTTTGCTTGTGTTCACTAACATCAGCGTTGGTCGTAGTGGACAGGCAGGATCCATCTTAGCTGCTGCCAGTGCTATTGTTTCCTCACCACTTCGATATCTAACAACAAGCTTTAGTGGCCTGGCAGCTGTTGGTTTTAGCATGTATTGTGTCAGCCGGTTTGTTTCTGATGTTGGAGTACGTCGAGATGTGTCCAAAATCCCAGTTGAAAGGCTTGTTTCCGTATCCATCTTGGACGAGCCAGCAGCGTCCACTAGCACAAGCAAGAAAATGTAAGCTTACTTCCAAGAAAAGAGCAAATAATTTAGGAGATGTTGAGTGGTTGATAACAGACTTGAAATGCATGTGTTTTGCATCTCATATGATGGCCTTACAAATTTGAGAAAAAACATTGTGCGTAAGGAGGCTTCTTCATTCTAATTGGTTTGATGTTGAGACTACATACAAGCATGTGAAAAGCTTCCCCACCTATTTGTACTAAAGCTTTTCTTTGCATTTGCTTGCTTATATAATTATTATTCTCAAGTATTCTTTGGTACCATCTGCTTGTAAAGATACTCTCCTTTGTTGGAAGAATACAACTTGTTGCTTTCATTATACTATCCTTTACAACTTATTACTTTTATTCTCAAGAATTTGCATATATATTGGACCTTATGTGTCATCTTCCCAAGAACCTTATCAAAGTTATAAAATAACTATTGAAAAACCTTTTATGGTCTGGGCAGCTTCCAATTCTTCAAAAACTAAGGTAAGATAGGTTGTTCAATCAAACTAATGAACAAAGTGTTGATGGCAAGGATAATATAGAGAGTTTTCACATATAACAAACCTTTCTAGGTCAAATTGATTCATACTCATATTTGAAATGTAAAAGTCTCTAAAACATGAGGGATCACATTATTAAAAATGTTATTGATTTTTAAACCAAGAGAAAAGGATAATTTTAAAATTAAATAATAAATTACACATCAGTAGTCAGGTTGATACATTAGCTGATTTGACGAACTACATATCTTCAAATAACAGAAATGTCACGTCTAACTAACAAGAAATTAATAGAGCGATCATTTTTTAGAAAAATTATTCTATTTTGTGAACATTAGAAGGTTAATCGGTACCAAAAATATCAAGACGAACTAATTTAGATATCTTGTGAAATTTTAAGGGATAAATTGGATCCTTTACTATTTTCCTTAAGTGTTGTCACCATAATAAAAAGAATTTACACTTTAAAGTATTTAAAAATAATTTTCAACTTAATTAATAATATTAAAATATTTTGATTAAATTAGCAACATTACAAACTCAAAATTTTAGGATTGAGAGAAAAGGATGGACATTTTTTCTTGGCGACGGTCCATTTGGAGGTATTATACAGGTCTTTAGTTGAGTGGGGCATTTCCATATTCTGTTCGGCTTATGGGCATTGAACATGTATACTTGGGAGGGAGCATGCTTTAATTAAAGTGAGAAAGGAAAGATGTAGCGTGGGAAAGCCGTAGGGGCGAAGTAATCCGTGTCTCTCTCCTTCACTTGACATAATTTTGTTCTGAAACCGAAACTCAAGAGCAGAGAGAGCCGGAGGCGGAATCGGAGAGACAAGGATGGGAGTGCTGTCCAATAAGATTTCAAGGGAAGATCTAAAGCCTGGAGATCACATCTATTCTTGGCGCCAGGCTTACATTTATGCTCATCACGGTTTCTCTTCCATCTCCCCTATTTCATTATCTTTGTTTACGTTTGGGCTTCCTTACTTCTACTTCTTCAAAATTTATTCTTTTCTTTTTTGAGTAAAGTTTCAACAATTTACGCCTGCAATGCAACGACTGTTAATGGTTTAATTAGATTGCAGTTGTTGGAGGCAAACAATTTAAAGGAATATAAAAAGAACGTCTAGAATGCAATGTGGGAAAAGAATGGGCCGATTATGAGTTATTTATGCTGCTAAAGGATGAAACTTCTGACTTTAGTAAATGATATAACACTGCAACTTCCCGTCGTCAACAGAAATGGTTGTCAACTGGGTATTTATGTCACAAGCTTTGAAAGGATTTGTTGCATATGCAGCTTTTTGTTTTTCTGTTGTTTTGCGTCAACAACTCATTCGGATGGTTCCTTTAGAAAACTTGTCTGATTACGTGTCTGTTCTGACAGGCCAGTGCCATTATCGAGAAACTAGAGCTTATGTCACTAATGCACATTGGCTTGGCTACGCAGATAAAAATGATGATATAAGTGCCATTATTGTGTGGTATGAGGATAAAAATGATGATAGATCGTTCTTTTGCCTATTTTGCTTTTAATAAAATTTAACTATTTCTTCTGATCCTTCTAAGCTTGGTAGTTATCCTAAAGTTTGTTTAGCATAATATTTGAACCATTTCATTTCTGTTGTATTTTGCTAAGCATGTGCATTGTTTGTGTCTGTGAACTACTGTTGCAATTGGCAATCATCAATTTAATTTCATAACTTCTGATTCAGCTATGCTAATTTGAGCCCAGGTATCTATATTGGTGAGGGAAGAGTGATCCATTTTACTAAGGGGGCTGGACCGGAAATTGGCATTGGGACATTTTTGGACCATATTGTCATGAGTTGTTCTCCATATCGATCATTAGACAATCCATGCCCAAGTTGTGGTAATCAATCACAGGTCGATGGCGTCATCTTGTCTTGTATTGATTGTTTTCTGTTGGATGGGGATGCTTACAAATTTGAGTATGGTGTCACAAAAGCATTCTTTCTTGCCCAAGTTAGAGGAGGAACCTGTACCCTTGCCGAGTCAGACCCACCGGAAGATGTCCTTCATCGAGCTTCAGTCCTTCTTGACAAAGGTTTTGGGAGATACAACTTATTCAAGAACAACTGCGAGAACTTCGCAATCTACTGCAAGACCGGTTTGCTTGTGACCCCTAACATCAATGTTGGTCATAGTGGACAGGCAGGATCCTTCTTAGCTGCTGCCGGTATTGTTTCTAACACAGCATTTAAATTTCTAGCAAGAAGCTTTATTGGCCCGTCGGTTGCTGGTTTTGGCATTTATTGTGTCAATCGGTTGGTTTGTGATGTTGGAGTACGTCGAGATGTGTCCAAAATCCCTGTTGAAAAGCTTGTGTCCGCATCTTTCTGGGACGAGCCAGAAGCGCCCACTAGCACAACCAAGAAAATGTAAGCTTACTTCCAAGAAACTATTTAGGAGATGTTGAATGCTTGATAACGGACTTGAAATGCGCATCTAGTATGATGGCCTTACAAATTTGAGAAAAAGCATTACGCGTCTAAGGCGGCTTTTTCATTCTAATTGGTTTGATGTTGAGACCACAAATAAGACCTGTGTGTACTAAAGCTTTTCTCTGCATTTGCTTGCTTATATAATTACTAGTCCCAAGTATACTTTGGTACCATCCATAAAACAAGTCCTTTGAATAAAATAAAGCACAAGTCACTTCAATGATTGAGCATGCAAATCACCACTATGATTGTATTACCATTGATATAGAGTATTATGTATATGTCTAGTGACGTTCCCTTCAAAATCATCAAGGAATATTAAATCATTCTCTTAACACCTTCTACATAGTGTAAGAGAGCCTTGTTGATGTCTAATGAGTAGACTGGTATGTAACTTAAGCTTGGTTGGATCTAATTTCATATAAATTCATGGTGAAACTTTATAGAATTCTTAAACTTGCATTAGACCTAATCTACAATTTAAAACTCAAAAACCATTTTTTTTAAATACAATTCTTATAGTATGCAACATGATTATCTACAATTTAAAATTCAATACCCGGTTTATTTATTTTTCGTTATATATGACAAAGATGTAACAAAAGAAAAAATCTTTTTCTAACTAGAAGGAAGATTAGAATTTAGGTTTAGATACATAAAATCTTTTTCACACTCTTGATTTTGATTTTTTCTTTTTGTTTTTCTTTTTTCTTTCCTTTTATTTTTCTCATCTTTTTATTGTATTTTATGTATATACGATACAAACTAACCAAAAAACACGAGAAAAGAGAATGAAACAACTTTGATTGATGAAAATTGCACAAAGTGAATGTTGAATTAAACAGAAATCCGAGTAGATGACGAGCAACACAACCACAAATAAGAATAAAGAAACAAACACTTAAAAGCCAAAGTTCTAATACTAAATAATGAGAACCTTAGGTTGAAAAACACCTAAAACCTTAATCACGAGGACTTAGGCCTAGGATCGTCTTCAAATCAAGCAAGAAAACTTGACCCTAACCAAATCCACTGATTTGAACCAAAACTATAAGAATTTTGATCATCACAAGTTGCTTTGATAAGATCATATTAAGTTCTTGTTAAAGAATAAAAAGGAAATTTCCATAAAAGTGAAGAAAACTCTGAAATTGATTTCTATATTGATGAAGCACGAATTACATCAATATAATAGCCATTTGTAGGCATAAAATCCATAAGAACTAGAATCTTAAAAGTAAAAGAAAACTAGAATCATATAGGAACATTCCTGATCAAGTGAACTAAGGATTCAAACATAAATACTACCTTAACTAGGACTATTTCAATTCACATCCTTAATGTCACAAGAGATCCTCATCATATTGGAAATTTAAGGAATCGTAATCATATTAAAAATTAACCCTATAAGAAGTCATAAGAAACTAGAGAATAACTACAATATAAGACCAACGCGGTTTAGGCTTTATAATTAAGTTATAGGCCAATTATAATAAAACATGCTGACTAATAACATAAAACAAACTAAAACCCTTAAATACATCTTAATTATGTGAATATGGCTCCATTTAACTCAAAACGAGCGACCCAGGTTATCAAATATTCTCTAAGGCTTATTCTTCATACATTAAGCATATTCTACTTTCAACAATATGTAGAATAGTGATTAATCTTGGCAATGCATTTGAATAATCTTGAATAGTCTCTTTTGTTGCATCTCTATGATTAATTCTTACAAAACTATCTTTATGCAATTGGTCTTTCCTCTAGTCGTTAAACCTCCAATTCCTTGCAAATAGTCATGAGAATAGTTGAAAATAAGCATTGGTGCAAGCTGATATCCATCACCATTTAAAATGAAAAATTTTCATATAAAATATAGAATTTGAATATATAGAATAAAGTGATTGAAATGAAATAAGACATAGTAAGGAATACTAACCTAAAGATGACATATGAAGATTTAGAAAAAGATGTTTAGAATACAATTGGTCTAGAATTACTTAGAAATTGTTCGAGTGACTTTTAATTTGTGACTGTTTTACGTTTTATAACAAATCAATGCAAAATGGGTGAAGCATAATGTCATATTATGATATATAAGATTGAAAAGACTCATAGAAGTTTTTTTTAGAGTATCACCACTAAGTAAAATTGGCATAAATGCTTTACAGCATATTTGTACCTTAGTACAAAAAGAAAAACTATAGATATTTATTACGATTTATTTTTCATTAATAATTTCATAGTATTAGAAAAATCATTTATCAAAATGAAAATTTTAAAAATTAAATTTTAGGGACTTGTGTAGAAAGTTGGAAGGGTTGACTCTAGGCTCCATGAGCATAGAGGATTACAACAAGGAGACAGAGATGATTATGATTATGGCTAATGTATAAAAGGGTGGTGAGGCAACTATGTCTAAATTCATTAGTGGTCTGAATAAAGAGATAGTTAATGTGGTAGAATTTTAACATTATATAGAGATGAAGGATTTGTTATATAAAGCTATTAGGGTGGAAAGACAATTGAAGTCTAATGGTGTTTCCAAATATAGTTCAACTTCTAGCTCTGTATGGAAGTCAAATTAGAATGAGAAATAAAACTACTTCAAAACCTAGAGAAGATGTCAAGGCATATGATTCGATTGCTATTTCCAAAAGGTTAAACTGAAACTCAATTAACTTCTAAGTCAATAATGTTAAGTGTTTCAGATGCCAAGGATTTGGGCATATTGCTTCTTCGTGTCCAAATAAAAGAGCTATGATTGCTAGGATAAAAAAGATAGAATCTTGGTTCAAATGATGATGAGATACAACAATTGAAGAATTATAATGATGTCGATATGGAGGAACCCGTGAACAAGGTGTGAAACATGATTATTCATAGCGGGATTTGTACTAATGCTACTAGTACTTTATTGGTGGAAAGGCCGAATATGACTACATTAAAGTATCTAAACCATATAAGTTGTAGTGGTTGAATGAACATGGAGAAATTAAGATGTCAAAGTAGGAGTTAGTATGTAACATCCCGCTATCTGTGGGGAGATTCAAATAGTAAATATGAGTGATTAATGAGAGCTTGAAATTTGCATTTTTCATGCTCATGCATAATATGTCATACACATATATATGAATAGTGAAATCCTGCACATGAAAATAATTGTACATGCATTCATGGATAATTCCGGGTATAATTGAATTGAGTTGTGATTTTTGAAAATTTTGAATTTATTTATATTAAAAATTTTATTGATTAGTGGAATTGTTGTAATTTGAATTTTGGTGAATTTAGGAATAATTTTTGGAAATTTTTGAAAAATAGGGAACAAGTAATCAAAAGAATATTAGGAGATAATTGGATTGTAAATGTGAGAATTAAAGGAATTAGTCCAAAAGAAACTTGGTTAAAGCTTAGACATTAGGAAAATGACAAGTGTCACTGACTTAGAAAGTTGCTTTTTATACATTTGTTAGAGAAGTAAGTTACTGTTCTTTGAGAGTTAAAAGACTAAATGATATTTCTAAGTTTCCTTCTTCATAGTCACCTTCTTCGAATTTCGTCCCAATACACAGAGTTTTTCATCAAATATCCTTTTGAGAGATTTCTTTGCTTTTCCTTTTCCTATACCAATCCCACCTTGCTATTTGTCTGTTCTGCCTAAGAAAAACTAGAAGCTAGTCTTTTTATACAGTAAATACGTGATTTTTGCACAAAGTTTAAGGCTTTGAGATAGTTGAAGCTCATGGGGTTTTTAACAAGTAAGTATGGAGTAAATCCTATGAATTTATGGATTTATGAGATAAATATGATGAATTATATTCATGAACACTTCGTTAATGGGATGAAAATTGTGGATATAGTGTTATTTAATAGTTGATGGATTATTAGTGATCAGGTGATGTAGAAATGATTTTTGGAGTTTGAAATAGCAATGAAATGGTGTATTGGATTAGTGTAGAAAATTAAAGTATGAAAAGGTGATATACTGTGTTTTCTATTCACTATACGTGTATATATATGTGTGAGTATGTGAGTTCCTTATAGATGATCAAGAAAATGATTTTTTAGTTGAAGAGTAGTTGTAAAAAGATGGTTTAAGATGGGAATGAGTGTATAAATGAAAGTTGAAGAGAAAATAGAGAATATATATGAAAGTTGAAAATGTAGAGCATGAAGAAAGGAATACTAATATCTGTTTCTTTTTGACAATTTTGAGAATTTGATTAAATTTGCATATTTAAAACTAGTATGAATTTATGGTGAATGAGTTAAATGAAATGGAGTAGGAAGACTAGAAATAAAAAAAATTGAAGTGTTAGATTTGCAATGGAAGTCATCTGGAAAGTCACTGAAAGTGAATAGTTGAGAGTTAAAATTTGATCTGAAACGTTTGTGAATTTATTGTACTGATCTAGATAGATTTTGACAAAATGGTCTTCATGGAAGCTGTATATATTTCTTTAATCTTTCCATTGACATAAAGTTTGCAAATTTTGGAGCTATGGAGTTTAGAAATTGTGTTTTGGTGAATAAAAAGTGGGATTGCACCATCATGCTGGTTTTTAGGCAATTTGCACCATTGTGAGGAATAGAAAAAACACGTTGTTTTGAGGATAATGGGTTTGCACCATCATGGTTTTTTGGTGAAAATGCATTTACACCATCGTGCTTGAGAGTTAAGCGAAAACGGGTAATTTTTGGGTATATTGCACGATGGTGAATTTGGAAATTCAAGGACAAAGATCGTGACTTTGAGAGTTGATAACTGATGAATATCGGATGAGTTTCTTAACTTGATTTTGCTTTTTATACCCGACAATAGTTCTAAGCTATTTGTGGATGGATATATATATTCTGTTTTGGTTTGGAGAAGATCATTTATGGATGTTTTATTATTCATACGTGAATGTGTGGAGCTTTTGTTTAGAGATGGACATACATGATTTTAATAATTATAAATGAATATATTGATGAGGTCATAAAGTAGAGTTGAAGAAATGATAAGTTTGTAATGAAATGAACTTTTATGGAAAAAGTGGAAAAAAATTACAATGTACAGTAGAGAGAAGAAGAAGTGATTCGGTGGAGAAGAAGATGGATTTTATGCATGACGGTGACTTTAGAGAATTTAATGGATTTGCACCTCGTTCTTATTGAGGTCTAACAAGAATGCACCATATGCACGATGGTGACTATTGAGAATTTAATGTATTTGCACCTCGTGCTTATTGAGGTTTAACAAGAATGCACCGTCGTGCATACGGACGATAGTGACTTTGGAATTGAAGGATGATTTATACCCACGTGCTTTTGAGATTTTTTCTTTTATTGAATAGTCTTGTTTCTTTTGACCATAACTTTTTCGCTAGACCTCCAAATGACTTGATTCTTGAACCAATATATTCCTAACACATTGTTAAACCTCTCAACAAAAATTGGTAGCATTCCAGATTGAAGTTAAATAGATTGATCAAGTGAAAGTGTGGAATCTGTTGGAGCAATGAAATAGGATTATCTTACTGAATACACTTCAGTATTTTGATTATATTTGGAATTCTAGGATTCCAAATAAGCTGATTTTTTATTTTTAGAAAACTAGAGCAATAGTGCTACAAATCATCAGAAGAAGTTGAATTGTGATTCAGTCTTTAAGATGTTCAATTTTTGGATGGAAGTTGTACATAGTATGCTGTCTTTGAATAAGAATAGTCTAAACATGTTTAAGGTATATCGTCCAGATTGAGTGTTTTTGGTGTCAATAGAAACATAAAACATAGAGGAACACTTTCTAGAAGAGAGTATGACCAAATTAATTCATTTTGCACTCTCTGATTGAATGTTAACAGTAGACCAGAAATTATGTCTTTGAAAAATCTGAAGTCATTCAATGAGAAAGGAATAGAGATTTTAAAGGTTTTGGTGAGGCATAAACCTAAGTATAAATTATACTTAGATGAGTTTTGATATAAGAATGATTTGGTGATGGAATTGGTGGAAAAGTACCCAGGATTGTCATGAACTTGCATTATACATATTTCATTTCACACATGTGCATTTTTGAACACTTATAATTGTGCAAATTGTGATATATTTGCATGTTATTTGATTTAGAGGAGCAATTGGAACGTCAACCTCCAGACGTTGGCGGCACTTCTAGCTTTAGCTTTGGGAGCACCTTATGAGTAAACTAGACGGTTCTACTTAATTATTTGTTGTGTTAGATTATGTTTGAATTGATTAATGAATGTGAATTAAATTGTGTTGATTTTCGGACAGAGGGTCTGATGATTGTGAAATGTGATGCGATATTGAAGTGTTCCTTGAATGTGAATGGGATGAACAATGTGTTTCATAATATGATTGATTGTGATAAATGCATTCCATACATGAATGCACAATCAGATAATGGAAGTTGTGACCAGAGTAGCCATTGATTAGAGCTTAAAGCTCAACATGTGAAAAGAGTCTCGAGCTTAGAAAGTGATTAAGAGCCTAAGGCTCACTATGTACGGGACAGTTTAGGCACTTAGTCACATCAACATAACAATTAGAAAGGAGTCTTATAAGCATTTCATATGCATTTTTAACAAGTATGTTGATTGTTTGAAATGCTGAATTGATTGCTCTTAAATGTAAATGTGATATGTGATACCTATGCAAAAGTGTAAAGATTTGAATTATATGTTATGTGAATTGTGGTGTTGCATGAATTGAGTGAACCATCGATGATGGTTACCTCATTGAATTCGCAAAACTCACCCAAAATTTGAAAATATTTTTCAAGAACAGAAGAATACCCCGTTGGGCAACGGGAGTATACCTACTACATGCAAGTAAGAGATAAGGGTCGGGATCAGTTTGCATCTGCATTTATAATTTCCTATTTTTGTATAAATTTGTATATTCTGTGATTTCTGTACAATATGTATTCCGAAAGTTTTGTAAAATGTGTATATGATTTATGTTGTAATGTAAAGACATTATGACTAAAGTGTCACGTATTTGTGAAAGGGCCCAATTGGCTATTGAAAATTCTATTTATTGTATTATTGTGATTGAAAAATTTTACGAATAAAGTGGGGCCGATTTGAAATGTTGATTTCAGCAAAAAGATGTGTATGATTGTTATCAAAAAAAGATTTTATATAGATTTTAGATTGATTGAGTGCTCTAGCATGCCATCCTTGAGGGGCTCGGACTTGGACATCACTGATGATGTCGAGTATATGTCTTGCGAGAGTGGGGTGCTACAAGTTCCTTATGTTTGTATAAAATAAAGGATTTCTTTTTCTTTTAACAATCCAAAAAAGAAATTACATTTATTATTGTTGGTGTCAAAATAAAAAAGATTTAGAAAAAAAGCTTCACCCAAATTATAATGTATTTTGAAGGGTGTTAATTCCACCATTAATGTCCTTCTCCTCCTCTATTTGTACTTGCTTCTTAGCCAAAGTGATATTATTACCAATATCTACCCCCATAAACTCTGATCTCCTAGCATTTTGATATGCCAAAATATTTAGATTAACACTAGATGAAGCATTTTTACTTGTAATTTATGAGGTTCCAACAGAAGCTTTCTCCTTTTTGCTCTTATTGTGTTGTCCTTCTTCAGCTACTTGATTATTGAAGAAAAAAGATTTTTTTCCCACTTAGGAGAAGAGGAACTTCCTACCCATATTGACATTATTGTCTTATATTTTCTAGTTGGGTTTTTTATATGGCATTAATTTTTTTAGTCCTTCTGCCTACCCAAGAAGGTTAATGGATTAGAGTTCTATTGGTTAGCCTTAGAGTTTTTGTGATGATTGACTACACCTTTAA
>JAOTAZ010000007.1:643954-654650 GCA_025629785.1 Erythroxylum oxycarpum
GAAGAAAGGGAATCTTTTTGACCAAATAGAACGTTTTCAATGAACTTCAAAAAAAATCAACTTTGATGAGATACTCAAATAAATAGAATAAAATAAGGTTATATTAGTATAGAAAATTGGCATCACATCGGATTCACAAAAATAGATAAAATATCTATCATAATTATGTCATCGAAGAGAAGGCCATCGAGTAATGAATTCTTTTTTTCTAATAACTTTGATAGTATTCTATCAAGGAACAAATGTTCTTATTCAATTAATAAAATTAGGTTTTCAAAAACTCCATTATAGTAATGTATTAGACTATGGTGTAAAGGTTTACATCCTATATCTCACTTTTATAAGAATTCAACCTAATTTTTTTTAGTTAACTAATTTAGGTAAGGCTTGATGTCTGAATATAAAAAATTAATCAGATTAGAGATAAGGACTAAGTATTGTTGCTAACAAATTTTCTACTATTTAATCTAAAAAATAAATATTTATTTAAAATGGATAGGATTAACTAAACTAAAAATACTAATACAAAATAACAAAACCAAAGTAAATAATAAGAAAGAAACAATCAATTAATAATTAAGACCAAATGAAGAATATCTTAAAACTTTTATGTCTAAATTTGTCTTGATTCAATGATTAACCCTAATTTCTTAAACCAATAGAAATTTCAAAGTTACAATCATATTCTTTTTCAAGAAATACAACCCCTATCTTTAAGTTGATTAATTTTTCGATTCTAAACCCCTATGAATACATTAATTCATTTTATGAATTCCTATTTTAGGTTTGATTCTAATTTAGAAGATTTATAAGATCCTATCTTTACGATCCGTTGTTTATGATTCATGTCATAATCTATTCGTACATATGATTTCTCAATTCCTATATATAAATATGAAATTGGTTTAAAACACTTGATAATTAAACTTTAAATTATGCATTTGAGGGCTTGTTTAGAGAAAATAAGTTAAAGGCATAGTCTAGGTTCGTGTTTAGGTCATATTTATCCATATTGACTTGAAGAAGCAAGATAAACCAATAGCTTATATGATATGACACAAGTTAGTATTTGACTTGTGTTCTGAGTCCTTCCTTTACTTAGATCTACCTAAATTTGTTCCTTCTTTATTAAGGATTAAAATAATAGCTAAAAATATGACATAAGTTACATTGAGTACCAAATCTTATAAAAACCATCAAAGTTTAAGCAAAATGCTTTCCACATTATAGCTTAGGATACTAGAAAAACGGAACCTACAGAGAGTAGAATTAAAAGCTTGGTCCTTCAGCAGAATTCAGACACCGTGAATGCCAAAGCTTTTCAACCAACCCATTTATCCACCAGTGGGATGTGAATTTTAGTAACATGTCAATCTGGCAAACTATAACTATAACTCCCACCAAAGAGCATAACTGACATCTTCAGTCAATAACCAAACTGGCAACTTTATCAACAACTCCTACTCCACAAGAGAGACAATGCAACATTTTTCCCCTCACCATGGTTAACGCAACTCCAGTGTCTCCCATACAGTGCAGAATCAAAATCACAACACGTGTACAAGCTAATCAACCACGAATAAGGAGCCCTCGAAGGGAACCAGCCACCCCCCGCTTTCTTCCCTGCAAAATTCGAGATGCAGTGAGTTTGTCTCGAAAATTTACCCACTTTATGTAATAACTACATTGCACACCAGTGAAGTTCTGCCAAATTAGGGAAGTTTATTACCTTCTCGTTGTTAAATAAGTCCTCTGCAATTGCTTCCATTTTCTTTCGCTTCTTCTCTTCTTTCACAGACTCAAGCACCTTGTCAGTCTCGCAATCAGATTCTCTAACCAAAAAAAAAAAAAAACACAAACTTATACCAAACAAGATGTTCAGAAAGCAATGAAATTAACAACATTCTGTGTTAAGGAGAAAGGATCTGACTTGTACGGATATTTGGAGAATGGAACCAAATTGTTGAAACTATTCCCTGATTGAGTATTTCTCTGTGAAAGAAGGGCAACACAAGAGCTTGGCATAAATCAGAAACAGTATTCGTAAAAGCAAAAAGGCAGATAAAGAAAAGATAATTCCACAGACAATTGTTAAAATAAAGCAAAAAGAAAGGAAATAGCTGCAACATATTTTTTCTTTTCAGAATTCAAAAGGAAAAATCTAAATCCGACTCTCAATGCAATTTTAACTGCATAAAGGGCAATAAATTAACCTGCAAATAATGGCATCGTCCAACTACTGTAAGGTTATTCAAACCCAACATGGCGTGCTACCCTTTGTTAAAATTTATATCACCTCAACCAAAAAACAATGACAGAACAGGAGTTGATAGACATAAATTAAGAGGGAGGAATGACAAAAAAGTTTTTAACTCCTGCTGCAAATAACTACATATAGTCGAAAACAAAGAGCCAAATGGATCATTATGAAGGAAAACGCTTAAGGTAGCAGCAACAGGGAAGAAGAATACCAATACCTTTCTGAAGCGTTTAAAATTCATGACTCCAATATTTGAAGTAGAACAAATGGGAAAAGGTAAACTCAAATTCTTGGTGATTAGATCTTGGCTGTAAATGACGTCACAGTTTCCACTTTCAGACTCGTTATTCTTCTCCAATTTTGCTCTCATGCCACCATCATTGTCCACATTTCTCACAGGACACCTATCCTCTGATTTAACAGAAAGGTCCATGGATGCCCCTACATTGTTTGTGCATCTGGGAGCTTTTATGCCAATATCAGCCTGGGCACGAGTTGATGTTGCTGTTTCTAGCTCTGCATCAGAATCTGCCACCACTGTCTCATCTGTGGAGCATGATGATGAAACAGCCACTGGAGGATAACAAATAAGAGGCTAAATCATCTTGATATGATCAAGAAACGTTTTATATGATCATATTCCATGGTGTTACCATTTCATTTACAAATTAAACGAAGAATGATAAATCCAATGTTGTTGAAGAAACATTTCAATCAACTTTGGGAGAGAATTAAAACCATGGGTAACCATCCTAAGGCCATTGTTGCACTAAGAATACAATCGGTTTTTCTTTTTAAGGAAAAGATTAAAAACACAAAAAGGGATGTTAAGATCCCTTAGTATTCAAGACATTAAAAGCCAAAGGTGACTTGGGTAGAGGAAACCAAAGTAGCAAGATATGTACCCTGCTAATAGAACTGTCTGGTACAGTTTTTGAAAACACAATCGATTGAAAGAGCAACCATGAAAAGAATAAACACTTACCACACGGAGATGTCAATATCGATGAATCCAGGCATCCAGATAATACAGCACATAATAAATCTGCCTCATTAACTCTAGATAATGAACTCCATTTGCTGAAGTGATTAAGCTTACTCACTGATCCACTAGGTATAACACACACCATCTGGCCGTTTCCTCCATAATCCAAACCCTAGATGAAATAATTAAAAGGATATCAAAATCTATGGTACACAAAATATAGACATCACCATGCCCAAGAGATCCAATCAAATTCTGCAGTCCATGACATATGCTTTGATATATTTCATACCAGAAGCAGCAGAGACCACGTGAAAAGTGTGAAACCCAAACCAAGGAACAAAATCAAACTGCATATGGATTAAAGACGTGTAAAACAACGTTTTTGATACAGAAAATATCTTTATATTGCATCATGGAAAATTATAATCAAGATTTCTTAACTTAAAACAAAAACACCATATCTACTAAAATTGCCACAAGTTATTATGAAACTTCTACCACGATTAAGTGTACAGCATTACAGTTACAGAGACATGGAATTCATAATTTCTGTTAAAGAAACGTGCAGAAACAAATAAACAGACAAAGCAACTTCACATCCTTACAGTATACTGATGTATGTGTGCAACTTAATGAATCATATTATACAATCAAGTGCTTAAAATATCATGAAGCCTAAAACAACATGAGCTCTTTTAAAAACTTCAACAAAATTTACTAAGCTCATCCCCAAAAGAAATAAGCAATTACACAAAGGTGACAAAATATTGTTGGTAGCAAGTGATGGAACCTTTTCGCGTAATCTGTCATTGCCACAAACAGTGAATGAAAACATTTGACATTGTCAATCAAAATCTAAAGTGCATTCAGAGTTCAAAGTCTCATAAACAATAAATGAAGGTTACATTCACAACGAAAATAAATGAAAGAAAATTAGATTGTGTAACATTTTTAAGTACCAAATAAAGCAAATAATAATAAAGAAGCAAAATGAGGATCACTTAAGTAAGATTGAATCATTCTTTTCTATATTTTTGCTGCTGCCCAACCTAAAATTGGTGACATTACTTACAAACAACAAGTTGTCATCAAATATGCAGATTAAAAAATCAATCCACAGCCTAATTTCTTGTTTTCTTTTATCTTTCTAAGTTTTCTGAATGCCTTATCAGCAAAGCTACATAGGATCACTTTAAAAGCTTTAAGTTTTCCCACCACTGTACAGTGGCAAACACAAAGCGATGAGATGCCTTTAAGTTCGACAAAAGTAGAAAATTTTCATAATTTAACACCCCATCTATCTATGTTTTCAGATAAGGGACCGAAAACAAATTGTCAACACCTGAATATGCAAGTTCTTTAACATCAAGGCTTGCATTTTCTTGGAATCCACAAAATAACCAGAGATATAAACTCCCATGAACTTTTTAGCTATATTCACATCTTAGTAACTCTCCAGCAATTTCTCAAGAACACATTCCAAAACACATGTTTTTGTTAACCAATAATATAAATGTTAAACATCATATATGTGAAATCAGTGCAGAGAAGCAGTCGAGTCTAGCTTTCCAAGTCAGACTTTGACAAAGCAACTCTTATTCAGAAATTTTTACTCAAAAATGATTTTTCTTTCTTCAAGCTTTCAATTATCAAAATTCAGCCATGATCCAGACCAAGTAAAACAACTGTGGCGGAAGCAATAGAGTTTAGATGTCTCAGTCACCTTTGAGCAGAAAACATTTTTTCAACAGTAAATGTGCTTTTCTCAATTGTTAAAATGGAATGAAGCTTTCCTACTGAAAGAAGGTAACTTTTCTAGGAACTTTAAGAACCTTCTAAGGGAAGCTATGTGTATGTTCATTTCTACAATGTCCCAAGCAACTCTTTTTAGAGCCTAAAGAAGCTCTGTAGTTTTCAGCATTCTTGAAGTTTTGATCTAAGAACCCCTTTCCACTATATCTCCTTGTAACCCATGCAATAAATAGCAAGAAATTCAAATCAATCAGAAAAGATGAAACTATCATAACTGATATGCGAAAGCTAAAAAAGGAGCTCCCAACTGCTAACCTTGCCAAAAGAAAAAAGGAAAATGGCAGACCTGTAACTTAAAAAGACATGTAGACATGAATAATCTCAAACTATACCAAACCCATAGGATCCCCAAGAGGGACTGGAAATCCAACCCTCATTCCTGTTCCATGGAATAATTTTGTTTAGTAGATGCATACAGCACAAAAACTTGTTAGCATGATTGTGAAGTCAACCAGCCAATTAGCATGATTGGGAGATAATAGGAGAAAGCAGATGAGCAACTATTGGGACGAGCAGGCCAAGCCAGCCAATTAACATAATTGGAAGATAATAGGACAAAAACAATGAGCAATTATTGGAAGGATCAGGGAAAGGCCTAATTGGTTGGATGAGTGGTAAGAACCTAGCCAATAACTCAGTTAAGATAGCTAAATTTCACATTCTGTAATCTCTCTAAGCTTAACTGGTATTGCTATATCAATGGCTAGCCCACGGTTTCCCTTCCTAAAGATAACCAGGAAAAGATTACAAAGGACTTGACAACATTGCAAATATTTCAGCTGATTGTGTTGCAAAAAACAACTTGGACACACCATGATTCATCCATTGCAATATTCAGATTCCAAAAAAAATGTAGTTACCTTGAACAAGTCAATTAAACATATAGAGATAAGAAATTTTATTCAAACAAATTAACAAATAAAATTCATAAAGTACTGACCTGACTATTTGAACAAAGTTCTTCAATCAACATAATATTTGAACCAGCTGATTCCAATAAAGATTGCAATCTGTTCCGAGACTTATACTGTAAAGGGACAGAAAAAAGGCATAACTGTATGTCTATAGAGATAGAGATCAGTTACTTGATGGTCATAGAAAAGTAGCAAGCTTCAACTAGACATATTTTCTGGTTAATCTCAGCAGTATGAATATCAGTCTCTTGTTAACAAAACCATCATTAGGAGGCAGCTTGTTAAGGTTATGGCTATGATCATTCAACATCTCCAAACAAAATTAGTAGCCTTATTACCAAAATCATAGCATCTTCCTTTAAGCAAATTACAAAAGCTAATTCTCTTGGTTCAGTAAATTACCATCACACTTGCATATCTTACCAACATAGCAGGTAAGTAACAACTAAAAACCTTCCCAGTCATTCCCACCACACCCTAGATAAAGGATTTGCATGCACTTGAGAGTGCCAAGTTGATCTTGTGGACAGATATAACTACAAAAAGTCGCTAATACTTTCCATGCCAGATATTGTTAGAGACAGTTAAAACTTTTGACTAGAAATTACCATTTTTGATGCTTCCAGTATAAAAGTGTAACCTTTCAAACAGTCCGCACGAGTTCCTGAATCTACAATTTTGACAGATACCCCATCCACTGTCAATTTTGGAAGATAACTGCAGAGGAAAACAAATATTGAACACAAAACGTCATCTCATTGGAAATATGTATGGAACAGTGTACAAATTGGCAGCTCACCTATAAGTAAGACCAACATAATACTTACGAGGTCCAGTTCGGAATTTCTGGGACTATGCCTTTTCCTGCCATGAACTAAACATCGGCAAGTGAGAATTAGGAACAATGTACAAGCTGAAGCAGATGCCTCAGGTAAAATAAGTAAGCATGGTAAGTAGCACTGATGTATCTTTTCATATGTAACAATCAAATACATTATACAATGATTAATTGCTGACCCTCAAACTGTCTATATACGTTTAAGAATACTTCTGTATGGGTAAGGTCTTTGAGATTCATGTAAAGGATGAAATTTTTTAAGTGCTTTACAAGGTACTAACTACTAAGTAATTAAGGTGATCCCGAATCTAGCTTTTTTGGTCCAAAGCTTCCACATCTAGGGGAATTATTGTGTCAATCCAGGCTTGGGCCATTACGAGTGGCGCCAAATATCAACCCCTTAGTAAATTACTAGTGAAATTATGGATCCTAACCTAGACCATGAGCTTGAGTTGAAGTTTGTTTATTCCACTATTTTTTAAAAATTTTAAATCTGATTGGAGACCAAGTTCTATAACGATTGAATTGAAAAACAAAAATGTTTTTTCTATTTCACTAGTTTTCTAATTGGAATAAAATGAAAAGAAAAATTGCTTCCTTTTGTCTTGAACTTCGGTTTTCTAGCAGGTCAAAGCAATACACGATAGTGAACCATTGTAACCAATTCTGATCAAGTAAAAGTGTGTGCCTCTATGTTGCCTATAAGTGGCATGACTCTGTTCGAGTTTTGATGATAGATTAATCAAGTTAAACCATTTCAACATGTCTAGGACTTGTAAGGTTGAGAAGAAGTAAAAGTTGTACATTTAAAAGACCAGCTTCAAGATTCCAATGACTAATTCTGTTCAGTATCCTAATTTTGTGGACATGGGCTAGATTGCATAAGGCACTAGGCCTAGCTGAATTTCACTAATGCATCTCATTCTAAGACTCACGAGCAATTACTGACAAATATCAAGCATGCATCCAGATGGAAGAATAAGAGAAGAAGAGGAAGTTATCTAGAATATGATGTGGAAGGTCGTTCAAACAAGTATTGAAAATGTGGACATAAATTATGTCTGTACAATAAAATTGTGACCTAAGGCCTAAAATTCCTGATAATGTCTTTTTCCTACACGCCCCTTTACAATGATCCTCAATTTAGATTTAGTGAAGAAGGAAGGGAAACAAATGATAGGAAAAGAACTAATGATGACACCGCAAATCACCATTCAAGTTTCACATGATTTTTACAAGTTAAAGCACCAACTGCAGAAACATTTAGATTAAAGTTCAAAAAGTAGTTCCCAGCATGATTAACCTACATTTTGCAACTACAAAACATGTATAAACCCAAAGTAAGAAATACAATTTCAATTTGATGTTGAAAAGTTGAATCGGTTCCATATAGACAACATTCTACAAGAAAATAAATCTGTAAATGTAAATAGAAATTTAAAAAACTAAAACTGAAAGTTAATTTTAAAATAGGCAACTACTAAAACTTTATTTAAGGATGAAGTTAATTGCACGTACTTTGTGATATAATAAGTGAACCAAGATAATGTTAAATTAAAATCTGGGGCCTAGGGATAGTTGTCAACAATACAAAGTCCAACGGTGAAAAATAAATTTCAGAAGTGTTTTGGCTAAAATTGAAATTGGAAGTTTGGAACAATTTTTGTGCCTTTCCATACCAAGTCACCATTGGTTCCAATTTTTCAGTTGAACTAATGAGCAGCTCTGGTTTTCTATACACTAGAAAAGACAGATAATAGTTCAAGTACCTCAACCCAAGTCTTGAGGACAACAGGTTTCTTAGCAACAATAGCTTCAAGTAGATCTTCTTTCACTGGCATGAGTTCATCTACAAGAACATGTGTGCAGTCTTCGCTGACATGGTAAGTGATCTGAGCGCCTGTCATGAAAGATTTAAGTGACCAATTATGATATGTGAACAATAAGGCTAAAGAGAAACTAAGCAATAGGTAAAAACTTGGACTAAGAACAGAAGTGCCTTAGCTATAGCTAACATCAGTATAGCTGTAAATGCTACACAAAAGAAATTGAAGAATGTTTCACAAATAAGAAATATGAAAGGAAGCAGAAATCTATGGAGAATCTTTAAAAAAGGTGCTGCTCAGTAACCTATTGATGAAACCTTCTTGGGACTCAAGGAAGTAGAGGAAAAAGTTGAAGAGGAATAACAGAAAGTAGTCATGAGAGGAAAACAAGGTTCATCTAATCTAAAGGTGGCAAATTGCTCAATTCAATATAAGTTTTTAGTAATACATTTCCTTTCTTCTTATGCACATATCCACTCGTATATCATTCTAGAGCATAAAGATAGAAGCAAGCAGACAACAAATCATCCTGAAGAAAATAAACATTGCCCACATGTAAATGGTTACACTTCAAATATGAACATAAACCTTTTAGGTAATCTTGAGCTAAAATGGTGTGGCTTACTAACCGATGGATGAAATTTTTTCTTGTAAGGGGTCATTCACTTGAAAGGACTCGGCACAGTAGAGGAAAAATAGAAGTGGAACAAAAGAAAACCTGGCAAAAAAAAAGTTCCGATCAAAATGATCATATCACAGGAACTATAGCAGAACATTTGCTTAAGTTCGAATTCACACCAAAGGATTAAGCTAACTAATAGGAATCAAACACAACCACGGCTGTCCCTAAGTTGAAACCATACCATTATATTCACTGGAGAATACTAACAAAAATAAAAGAAAACTGAACAGTCATAAATCAAAAGGCTAAAAACAGAAGATCGTGAACTTACCTATAAGTTGCATTACCAGCTCCAAAGGAAACCAAGTCCCCATTCTTTAAAGTGATTTCTTTGTTGGGGAACTCATGGACCTTATCCTTTGACCCGAGATTTCTATTGATGAATGTTCCATACTTGGAGCAATCCCGAATGCGGACCTTCGTGGATACGGTGGAACCCAATGAAGAAATCATTTCATCGACAAGAATTTCCGCATGGACGCGGGAAACTCCTTTGTCCTTGTTGATAATTACATCACAACCTGAAGATGGAAATCATTGATATGCATAAGAGAGTTGAATAGATGAGAAGAGGCCACCACCATGCTAGAAAAATGCTGCAAGTACCTTTTCGTCCAACTTTATATGATCCCTTTGTGAAAATGTAATATCTTTCTTCACCTGTCGTAAGAAATCATCCAGCACTCAATAAAAAGAACAGCTTTTTGCTACTTCTAGTTGAACTTCAATACACAATATCATAATAAGAACTTGAATGCCTACTATATCACAGTAACAAATAACAGAGAAAAGGAAGCAGACAAAAGACTAAACAAAGAGAGGATGCCTGAAAGAGGATCGGCGGGGGACAAAGCCCAGACCATCGTCCCGTCCTTCTCGCTACTCTAGGGCGTTGAGTAGTATTTTGTCTCACATGATTCAAATTTAAACTGAGGTCTGGGAACCGGAACCGGACGTCGAACCGAAAGTTTTATTTATCATCGGTTACATTACCGTTGAATCGTGTGACATCATAATTATATAATAATTATATCTAATTATATATAATATAAATAATATTTAAATAAATAAAAAATATACCAAATAATATAAAAAGATTATTGAATCAGTGGTCGAACCAATTTGACCGGTCAATTGACCAATTTTTACCAATTCCTACTAATTCAATTAGGAGCTAATTTTTGGGGGGTAACCTAAACCGAATAATTAACCGGTCACCGATCGAACCGGCCGGTCCGATCCAGGTTTCAAAACTTGGATTTAAACTAATTCATTTTAAAA
Organism: Erythroxylum oxycarpum; assembly: GCA_025629785.1. Classification (NCBI taxonomy): domain Eukaryota; kingdom Viridiplantae; phylum Streptophyta; class Magnoliopsida; order Malpighiales; family Erythroxylaceae; genus Erythroxylum; species Erythroxylum oxycarpum. The sequence continues at coordinate 654,556 of JAOTAZ010000007.1, forward strand.
TTGATTATTATAACTCTTAATAAAATAACAAGAATTAAGGAACTTATTAAACTCGTAAATAAAGTTCAATTTGTTAATATTTGCGCTTAAATTAT
>JAOTAZ010000007.1:657994-687563 GCA_025629785.1 Erythroxylum oxycarpum
TGATGCTGTGAAGCATGATAATTCTCTGCATTGAGAGTTATGTTATTTTCAGGAGATCTTCATTGAGGTAGAGTGTGATTGTGAGATCAACCAAAGTCACCAAGGTGGAGATTGTTGAGTTTGGCTCCTTTGTTGTCCCATATTGGTTGGGGACAACAAATGGGCAAGGGCTTTTACTTAGATAAGGAGGTTGTTACCTCCTTAGTCTATGCACCAACCTAAGTCAAAAATTTGTAGTACAAATTTGACTTTAATTAAATTCCTCTTTTGAGGTGAGAGTTGAAAAGTTTGTCTTGGGTATTTCTTTGTGGGTGTGTTGGTGTATTAGGAGATTGGGTGAGAGGAAAAATTGTGTGATTATAAGAATTTTCACATAGTAAATTTTCTTCTCGATGCCCGTAACAAAGATTGGGGTCAAATCAAATACTAAATACATACACAATCTAAGCCGCCTGGTACGGCATGTATGTAGACACAGCTTTATATTTTTAGACAACATTACCACAGTTTTCTCCTTGACTGTACACCACTATCACTCACTGCAACTCTTATCATAATCCACATTTCCCAATATACTACTAATTCTCATTACCATTTGGATCAATCCTCGTCCTTATCAGATTCAGAGCAACCCTTTCATGAACCCCACCCAAGATTAGGAGAACAACAAATAAGTTAACGTAGTGTTTATATAAAAGACAGTGTTTAAAGAAAGCACGTAAAGAAACAGTGTTGGGTTTGGCTTAGCTACTCGTGGCAGAGACGACATCGGTTACAGGGACAACATGAATACTTACACAGATGAAGGAGAAGATAATGGTCGTCGTCGTAATAATGGGCATCATCAAGAGGATGATCAACTCGTAGTTGATGAAGATCATGGTCGTAACAACAATGATAATAATATAGCAGCAACGGCAGCAGCAGGAGAAAAAGAAGAGAAGATAGAATCAATAGAGAAATTGTTTGAGGAGAAGGTAGTGCCGGCATGGCAAAATCAGTTGACCGTAAGGGCATTGTCAGTGAGCTTTGTATTGGGTATTCTGTTCAGCTTTATAGTGATGAAACTCAATCTAACAACTGGTATCATCCCATCTCTCAATGTCTCCGCGGGCCTCTTAGGCTTCTTCTTTGTCAAGAGTTGGACCAAGTTGCTCCAAAAAGCTCGTTTCTTGAAGCAACCCTTTACCCGCCAAGAGAACACCGTTATTCAGACCTGTGTTGTTGCCACCTCAGGCATTGCCTTCAGCGGTATATACTTATATATTTACAATCTTTTCTGCTACCAAAGTCGTGTTATGTTTTGACAAATCATGGTTTTATGTTCAATGCTTAGATATCTATTAACTATAAATGAGAGCTCGAAATTGGGCATTCTTGAACATAGAAAATGATTGTTTTTTTTTAATGTTTTCTTGTTTTGACTGGCATGCATGTTGATCTTTTTTTAAATGAAAATTAAATGCCAAGTAAAAATTGAAATTACATTTGAGATTGATGTTGCTACGTAAATCCTCCTTTTTTTTTGATGAAAATGTTCAGGTGGTTTTGGAAGTTACCTCTTTGGAATGAGCACCACTATTGCAAAACAGTCAACAGAAGGCAACCCAGCGCAGAACATAAAGGACCCATCATTGCATTGGATGATTGGCTTTCTTTTTGTTGTTAGCTTTCTCGGCCTGTTCTCTGTGCTGCCACTTCGGAAGGTTTGTTTTCTTATTACTGTATGCTCATATACATATGCAGAATATTAGTTGATATCATAAATATATATACAGTATTGCTGCTGCTACTACTCTTAAAGACATTGCCATGTCTATGTATAAAATCTCAAAAAAAGCGCGCATAGACCTTTCGTATGAACTGCTTAAGCTGAGTATGGAAGTATGTCTCGTAGTACTTCTCATTTCATTTTCTAGATTAATATATAGAACTTGACAACTAATAGAGTTTTAAAGACTGACTAGTAGAGAAAATTTGAAAGACTCGCAGGAAGTGCATGTGTTATAAATGTATAATGCATCACTAGATTTAGGTTTTACCATTAAGAAGTGCTTTGTTATGTCTTAGTTTTTGTCAATATATAAACAAGTGTGTTCTTTTACATGATAAGACTTTGTGCCACTAACATTTGAGTTGTCAAAATGATAAATTATCCAGATTATGGTAATAGATTTCAAACTGACCTACCCAAGCGGCACTGCAACTGCCCATCTTATCAACAGTTTCCACACTCCTCAAGGTGCTAAGCTAGCCAAGTAAGGTCTTGACTCATTTTCTTGATAAAATTTTCCATTTCATCAATTCAAGCATAACTAGATCATTCTGCAAAATTCTGCTGTAGGGAACAAGTGGAGACATTGGGCAAATTTTTTTCCTTCAGTTTCTTGTGGGGCTTCTTCCAATGGTTTTTTACTGCAGGAGATGACTGTGGATTTGTGAACTTTCCTAGCTTCGGCCTCCAGGCTTATGAACAGAAGTACATATCATTTTTGGCCCTAATTTGTTGTTATGAACTCTTGTATGACCGTGATTCCAAAAACATAGATAATGATGGTTTTAGGATTGGTAAAAAAGGAGACTGCTGCATTATTATAAAGTCTTGAGTACATATCCACAGCTTGACTGCTTGTAGAAACATTGATTTCTCTCTTTCTTATTCTTTCTCTTCACTTTTCTTTGTGTGTTGAAAACTTTTCCTGACAGGTTTTATTTTGATTTCTCTGCCACCTACGTTGGTGTGGGGATGATCTGCCCATATATTATCAACATATCTTTGCTAGTTGGAGCTATTCTATCATGGGGTATCATGTGGCCGCTTATAGACAACCAGAAAGGTCATTGGTATGATGCAGGTCTTAAGTCTACAAATCTTCATGGTCTGCAAGGTTACAAGGTAGTTTTTTCTGCCTCAAAAACTGAAGAAATGTTATAAAATATGGTTCAATAACTTAACAGTAATCATCTGACAGGTCTTCATTGCCATAGCTATGATACTTGGTGATGGGCTCTATAACTTCATCAAAGTCCTCGGTCACACTCTAATTGGTTTGTACAGCCAATTTTGTAGTAAAGAATCAGGGTCGGTTCTCCCAGTTGCTAAAAATTCTCCTGGCAACCCTCCCCCTTTATCTTATGATGATCAAAGGCGCACAGAATTGTTTCTGAAGGACCAGATTCCATCATGGTTGGCTATTGCTGGCTATGTTATCGTAGCAGTTATCTCCATAATTACAGTTCCTCACATCTTCCATCCCCTTAGGTGGTACTATATCATAGTCATTTACATCATTGCACCAGTGTTAGCCTTCTGTAATGCTTATGGTTGTGGACTAACAGACTGGTCCTTGGCATCAACATACGGAAAGCTTGCAATATTCACAATTGGAGCTTGGGCAGGAGCTGCTCATGGAGGAGTTCTTGCAGGTTTAGCAGCATGTGGGGTCATGATGAACATAGTGTCAACGGCCTCTGACCTTATGCAGGACTTTAAAACTGGTTACATGACATTGGCATCGCCAAGGTCCATGTTTGTGAGCCAAGTCATCGGAACTGCAATGGGTTGTATTATCTCCCCATGTGTATTCTGGCTCTTTGTCAAAGCTTTCCCAGATCTTGGTCTTCCTAGTTCGCAGTATCCAGCCCCTTATGCTCTTGTGTATCGAAACATGGCAATTTTGGGGGTTGATGGGTTTTCATCCTTACCGAAGCATTGTCTCACGCTCTGCTATGCATTCTTCATTGCAGCCATAGTTATTAATGGAATCAGGGATGCAGTGGGAGAGAAATGGGCTAGGTTCATCCCAGTTCCTATGGCTATGGCAATACCTTTCTATCTTGGAGCATATTTTGCCATTGATATGTGCGTTGGAAGCTTGATACTTTTTCTATGGGGTAAGGTAGACAAGGCAAAAGCTGATGCATTTGGACCTGCAGTAGCTTCTGGTTTGATTTGTGGGGATGGGATTTGGACTTTGCCAAGTTCGATTCTTGCCTTAGCTGGAGTGAAGCCACCAATCTGCATGAAATTTCTGCCCAGGAAAACAAATGCAAGAGTGGATGCTTTCTTAGGTTCTTAGTATCCCTTTCTCTGAGTAAGATGCATTCTTGTTATGCATTTAGTGATTTCACTTGAATATATTTTGTGTTTCTATTCTAGCAATGCTGTCCCATAAATAAATTTCCTGGTTGTTTACTGCAATATACGAGACTTAAGAGGTTTGAACATTTTTACAATCTACCGAGATACGACACGGACACGGATACGGGAACACGACATATATATATATATTATAAAATTAAAAATTGAAAAAAATTTAGAATTCATAATATGATATATATTGATTGATATATTTCAAGACTTTCAACATCTTGATAATTCATACATATTTGATGCTTTATAAGCCCCTTTAAAAAAATGGAGCATATATTTCATTAAGTAATGTTTGAGCAGTCTCTAGATATGTCCGAGCTGTATTCACCATATATCAGTGGGTGTCTGACACAGACATGTGTCCGACACACGTTGGGTTGAAGTTCCATAGCAATCTACTCAAACGTGGTCTCTTCTTTTGACATGCGTAGGAACTTCAACCCAAGGGGAGAAGGTAGGAAAGCATATTGGTTACAGTAGGTCTTATGATTTAAAAAGCTTCAAAAATTCACAACGTTCACCTAAAATTCTCTTAGACCTCACTTAAATAACTTTCCCCTTTTAAAATGCTTGAGTGAGGATTTTTCTCCATTGGAACAATCAAACAAGGGGTGATTGAAAATTTAACAAGCTATAAGGTTAGTATATGTCAAATAGATTAATTTAATATATTGACATTCATATTATGTTTAACTTTTAAGATGTAATGATAAATTATCTTATTAATTAGTAATAATACATTAATTTATATTTCTTAAATTAGTATAATAACAAATCGAGATTTCATCCAAATTTTATTTATTTATTATTATAAATAACATGATCAATTATTCATATTCTATTTATAACTCATAATTTATAAATAATTAATAACTAAATCAATTGACTTTTATTACTAATAAATAAAATTATAAATTCTTATTATTTTGTAGATTTATTATTATCGAGTAGAGTACACCCTAAATAAAAAGATGACTTAACCTTGTCTTATTAAGAAAAATATAGAGAAAAACCTAAAGAAAAAGAAACTATAAAGTCCTAAACAAAGACTAGAAGTATGGGATGATTGCAAAATTAGAAAGTGAAAAATCATAGGTTGTAATAGTTTCACAAAAATCTCCGATTTGACCGCAGTTGTTTATAATTGTATCTATCGATTACTTGATATAAAACAATTGTATTAGTAACTTTTTTTAGCATAAATGAAAATAGAAAAATGAATACGAAATTAAATAGATCAACACCGATATTTGTTACCGCAGTTCGATACAACTTACCTACATTTATGAGGCCTCACCCACTTAATTTTTTCACTAACGACAATAGCTTTATACAAAGCTTTTACTAGGCTAACAGTAACACTACTCAACTCTTAATACTATCCCTCGCTCTCACAACCTGTGAATTTTTTTTACATCTAATAGTATGACTCCCTCGTACTAATCTCAATAGATGATTTTCTCATATAATATTTAATGATAACGAAATAAAATAAACAACTCAAGTAATTAAATAAAATTCAATATAAACGAAAACACTTGAGAAAGAAAACAAATTCCTTAATAATGTAGCTTCGTCAACGAAAAATTAGGAAGTTATCCACCAAGAAATCTGATGTAAACCTCCAATATCGTCATTGGAGCATCCCACGCATAGCAACAGAAAATCACCAACAAAAAATAAACATTTTTTCACCGAAACGTTGCACATAATAAAGTTATAACCACACGAAAACTTCAGAAGTTTTCACACAAAAATCCAATAACAACGACTGCCTATAATGGTCAAACCGAACCGCAAAAAATGCAGCTACCAGATTGGATGATATCCTCTTGAAATCAACACATCAACATAATAACTCAACAGCCCAGAACATTCATGTCCAGTTAAGCAAAACGCAGTTGCAACTATAGATCAATAGAGCACCCAATTGCTCACCAAAAATACAAAAAAATGCAGCTACACAATGGAACAATTTTTCTGCACATTTTCCTTAAGAAATAACACACATTTAGCCCATAAAATCTCATTAAACCTAGCAGAAACACAACTGCAAATCTGGACAGAATCACAAAAAAATAAGCTACCAAAAATCACTTAGAATCCCTAAAAACCCTTCTGCACACACACTAAAACTTCAACATGTTTTTCCTTTAAAAGAAAGATTATATAACTGTCCAAAAATTCACGTTATGCATATGAAACACAACAACAAAGATTACTTAAAATCACCCAAACTGTAACTGCCAAAGATAACTTGGATTATCGAAGATACAGCTCCAGAGATCCACCCTCAAATGACATTAAAGAGTAGAATAAAATACTCAGTTGATTCACGCAATTGCCAAAAGACATAATCATAGCTACACGGCTGAAGACACATGAACAACACACAACTCTGAAGTACCTCAACGACATGCACACCTGAAGGTTGGTTGGATTCACCATGGAGTCTTCACTAGATAGATTTCTTCCTACATCCAACCAGCTACCAATCTTATCTGAGGAATATCCTATCCCATCTAGATTAGATTTTGAACCAAATCAACATTATCTTGAAAGTCTAATCACCAAATAATGTCAAATTAATAATAAGATAGATAGCATATATCTTAACAATCTTCCTATTTTTGGCATTATTTGTTACATATTGAAACTCCCCTTAAAGGAGATAATTAGACATATAACATCAAATTCACATACCATAAGAGAATTCACAAAAGAACTTCCTCTTAATCAGCCATTAAGATTCATTCTCCCCCTTAGGACAAAAAGAAGCCAAAAAGCAAGAATAATAGTCACACATATATCTTAAAATCTCCCCTTGAATGGAACAGTCACCAAAAAGAATCTGATATCTCCCCTTTGGGACAAAACAATGCCAAAACGAAGAATGCCTTTAATGTGATCAATTTCAGAGAATAAAGTAGCATAAAAATCAGCAATAGGTGTAGTGGAAGAATCATAAGTTTGCTAAAATGACAATTTACTACCAATCAAAACTCTAGCCAACATATCAGTACTAACATCAAAGCCATCCTAATACAATTGATTAAATTCATAAATCCAAAAAATACATTCAATGAATCATAATCAAACTTATCAATCTTCTTCTCATATAAACCATATGAACGCATATTGTCGAAATTCATACAACCCACTATATAGAGAAGTCAAGATAAAAATTTAAAAATTCGAATCATAGAAAACTCGAATCTTCCCACAATTCTCTAACCAAGTATCAACTTTTTCTCAACATAACTCCATAAATCAAAATCCAAAAGTAGAATTCTCAAATCATCAAGAAGAACCTCCTTCTCACATCAAATATGCTATTTAACAATTAAGGAAAAATCCAAACACACACTAATCAACCGAACCTTAGAAAACCCATAAGTAAAAAACTCAAACTCCTTCCAGCCCTCTTTTTTTAATAAACAACGTCAAACTATACTTAAAAAATGTGAAGTACGCAATCCCTGTGTCCCTCGAAAAAAATTCAAACCTGGATTTATTTCTCGTCACATTATCTCGGTCATCAACTGTCTGGTTGATTTCTTCATCTGAAGCAACTGACTTATCCTCAATTTGAATAGTTTCTTCAAAAGCAGTAACTAATTATGAATCTGGACAATTTCTTATTTTCTTTTACTACATCTTTGTACTTGTAATTGACCTTTTCTAATCCAAGTATGTTTTGCTAATAGGGGTTGCTGCTGGAAATTCATCGTAGAATGTCTAGACTTTCACTTTTGAGTCTCTGAAGCATCATTTGTAACAACTTGTAACAATTCGGCCTTATATGTCCAATTACCCTACAAAAGTGACATATAGGTATGAACCTTCAAATTTTCTATGAGCTTTCTCCTTGGACAGATCTGGTTGTACCACTTTTCTCATCATAGACTTAGAACATTTACCTTTATAACCAATGCCGTGGAGATCTCCTTTAGTCTTACCAATTTCTAACAATTTTTCTAGCTTTTTGGTACCTCCATTTAGCATTCTTATTCCCTTTTCGTACTGACTAGCTTCAACTTTATTTTATTAAACTCATTTTTATTGTTTAAGACTATTTCCACTTTACTTTCTAATTTTTAGAAACTATTTAGCACATAAGATTATGTTTTTATACAATTTATATCCTTTGGTTTCTTTCTCTATTGTAAAACATAATGGAGAATTTAAAATGATGTTGTATTGCTTGTGTTACGTGGCATAACCAAGATGTATGTTTTGCTATATAACACTTGCACAAGCAATGTGATGTTGTTTCACCATTCTCCGTTAGGTTCTTTAAAGGAAAATGATGCCAAGTGGTACGGGTAATAAAAAAATCTAACCTCAAGGGGTAAATGATAGTTTTAAAAAATCAAAGATTAAAGTGAAAAAGATCTAAACCATAAGGGGTTTAAGTAATTTAACCTTACTTTATATGTTTAAATAGAGAAAACCTCAATTTTTATCTTTATATTGCATTAGTTTTAATTTTATAAATTGGAAATATATCTGTGAATTATCTTTCATTGTTCTTAATGTAAATTTATTTATGTTGATGTTTAAATATGATTTAAATTTACTTGTGGATGATCTAAGAGAAATTATTTGTGAGTGGATTATGACTTGGATATTCAAAGTTAAATGGGACGCTAGATATAGACCTATATGATAATTTTTTTATGTTAGGATGAAACCTTTCATGAAAATTCATAAAACTTAATATATTCAAAGGGATGTTGCTTAGTAAAAATATGGGTTAACCAATCATAGAATAAGTGGTTATAGATTAGGAGACTACAATTTCATAATCTAGGAACTTTTACTAGTCTAGATGATAAATCGAGTCTAAATTTATTGAATCATGATATCAAAGATGAAGCTAAGGAAGTACCTATCTAAGCACTAATTCTCATTGATTTCTCTATTTGATTGTGTGCTTTTTTAAATTCTATTGGCTATTATTTAAATTTTGCTTTACTTTATATCTTATTATCCAAAAACCTATCATTGATTATGTTTGTTAATTCGTTAGACTAGATAGTAGTATGAGAGTTTTCTAGGTCCATATAGCTTTCTTATACTCCACTCAACATTATCTTAGTCATTATTGATGGGGGAACTTGGCTTAGTTTATGGGTAGTAGATTAGTAATAAAGAAAACTATTAGGAAAATCACACAACATTAAGTGTTTTGAATTGATGTTGTACTATATGTTATATTATTATTCCTATTGGTTCTTCCAAATATATCCTTGAATCATTGCCTTTTTCTCCTATTTCACCATCTGCATACATTATTTATATCAATAGGAAATCTAAGAAAATAATGAAGATGTGAGCCTAAAAATACAACCTTAATTTTCTTATACTGATTAGTAGCACATATAATATTTTTTATGGTCACAATTTATTTAACTCTAGGGCTTGTAATATCTTTCTCACATAATACATTGGAATTTAATTATTCTCTTCCTCTATTATCATAACAAAGTTGAGGGTTTCATATGAAATAGCTATATAGAGATATAATGACTCTCTTGATTTTGAGCTTGATAATAATGGTAGACATTTGACGTTATCCATCAATTTATTAAAGGCATATTAACATTCTTGATCAATTAAAATTCCTTATGCTTTTAAATTATTTTGAAAAATGGAAGGTATAAATTGGTTGATCTTGAGAGGAACCTTGATAAACTTACCACCCCACTTATACTTCTTTCAAATTCTCAGGTACTTCCAAGATAACCTTCATTTTTTGTGGATTAACTTGTATCCCTCTATAGTTGACCATAACTCTGAAGAACTTGCTTTCCCTTGGTCCTAATAGATACCTTTGTGTGTCTAAGGATGTCTTCTTTTCATCCGCCTCCTTTATCTTGATATGATTATATCTTGAATAAGCATCCATGAAACTTAAGACTGGTAATCTGAAGTAGCATTCACCAATTAATCTATCTTTGGTAAAAGGTAGTTATACTTTAGGCATGCTTTTAATAAATCTATAAAGTTAAGACATATTCTCCACTTCCTATTTGCTTTCTTAATTATAACCACATTAACAAGTCACTTAATGTAATTGAGTTCTTTAATAAAACATGTATCCAATATTTTGCTCACCTCCTCTTATCTATTTTATTGTCTTTCTATTACAAAATTGATTTTCTTTCATTTTATTTATTTAAAGAGAGGGTTAGTATTTAACATGTGAGAAATTACTTCCTTACTCAACCCTAACATATTAATTGAACTCTATACAAAAACTTCCAAGTGTTGAAGTAATAATTTCTTTAGAGCTTCCTTCATGGTTCCTTTATTCTCACCCAAATTTTAAATGTACGAGTCTTTAGGTCTCTCATCTATAATTTGACAATTTGTTCAAGCTCACCCTTTATCTCTTTATTTTTTATTTTTTTCAAATCCTCAACATTTAAATCATCCAGGATCATTGCTCATGCAATCTCCTACTCTTTTAAAGCTATGCCATAACATTGTTTTATCATGTTTTGGTCCCAACTTATCTCACCTACTTCATTCAAGATCAAAAATTTTCACTACTAACTAGTAAGGTGATAGGAGTTTCTACACCACACAAAGAAATGGCCTACCAATTATAGTGATATATGAAAGGTCTTCTTACTATACATAATTTTATCATATTGGTTATATGTCATGACCAGTCCTAAATGTCATGGACAAAAAAATATTTGCTTCTGTGTAGATTTGATCTCTCCTAAAATCAAGTTTTAACCCATCTTTTTGAAGGTATTAGAAAACAAAATGTTTGTAACACTTCCTTTATCAACTAATATTTTAATAATTTCTTCGTAAGGTGACATATTCATGTTTTTTTTGAAGGTAATATCAGAGACTTGCATTCTTTTTTAGGTCTTTTCAAACTATATGTCAGGACTTTTGCCTCATGATGCCTTCTACCTTGACTTGGTCATCTCTACTACTTTCTTTATAAAATGGTTTAACCTTCTTCGTTTTGCCAATTTAATGGCTACCCTTTTGAGATTATTGTACTCATTTTTTTATGTCCAATATCCTTATGTAAGTAAAAATATAGCTTCTTATCCCTTTTTGTAGAGTTAGTGGTCATTATTTTTAGTTTCACGACTAAATCTTTATCTAAAATGTAATTGATCACCCTTTTAATAAATGTATAGAACTTAAGGATATACAATGCCTTAGACCAATAATCTCTTCAGTGCCTAACAAGTAATACTTGTGAAATTATAAGGATCACCATTATGATACGATACCCACACACTTATTTTCTTGGATCATAGGAGTTTACTTGGCCATATCTTTTTGCCAGCAACCTAAATCTACAGTTAATGAAGTTGGAATGTAAAACCATAGAACACAACTTTATATTACAAGAGACTAGATTTGGGGCTGTTTTTTAATTTTGAAAATGAAATACTTATTTTAATGTTTGGATCTATTAACGAATTAGTAAACTTGCATTTGTAACGTACCGTGACTTGGCTGGCTTAGTTGTTAAAACTCAAAAGAAAGGGATGTTCAAGCTTCAAAGTTCAATCTGTGATGAACCATAGGATGTATGCGATCAAGATAAAGATGGCCTTTTTCTTAAATAAATATTTCATGTAGCTTTTCATGATAAGAATACAATATAGATGAATCAAACTACAGGAAGATATGAAACCATAAAAGTTGGCATATCATCTCAGCATCCTTGGCTTGCTATTGTCAAATAGATCCAATGTGCACAGCACGAAACGTTTGATCACAGATGATTAGTCCACGCAAGGTCACAAAACTTCCAACTCTCGTAATTGCTTTTTTCGTCACAAGAACATTCTTACTTTTTACCATCAAAACTCAGTTCCTTCATATGCTATATCAAAAAGAAATTGATCCCAAGGTGGAAAATGGTGTAAAATATATTTCTTCCACTAGGGTGAAAGTCCCGTATATGAATTTCTAAAAAACTGAAAGACAAGGGAGAGAACTCTACCCTGTACCTCACGGAATTATTAAAGCTCTAGTCCATATACTTTTAAGAAAGTTTTTGCAATGAATTTAAACACAAGATAAAGCTGTCATTACTTGCCTCAATGCACGTCTTCAAGCAAGAAGGCAACTTCAATCCTCAGCTTCCAAGCCAAATCTCCAAATGGTTTCTACATTTACTCCACCAAAGACCATGCACCTTATCTCCATCCACTGCGTGTCTATGAAGTCTCAGACATTTTCCGGAACCTAGCAAGGGCCTTCTTGTGAAGAAGTGTTTTGTAACTGTCCCCAGACTGCACCTCAAGGCTAGGGTTCACCTTCTTCTGCTGACTCCCAAGTCCTGCTCTACTTTCCGTGCCTTGTGCTTGGACAGGTTCTATCATTCCACTTCCATCCTTCCCCAATCCCTGCATATTGTTTCAAGTACAAAGAAACAGAAAAGCCAATACGAAAATTTACATGTTAGAATCTAGGCCGATCATTGCTTGTTGCAGGACCATCCCACCGGCAAACCATTAAACTACTGCAGCACTTTTCATAAATATAGAAATACTTAGCCTTATTAATATTACAACAAGAAGAAACAAGTTAGAATGTGATATTCATTGCAGACAGAAAACTGACCAAATTAAACACATGAACATAATGGAGGCACTAAAACGGTCAAGGTTTCTCTACTAATTTCAAGGACAGAAAGCATCAAGGTTTCTCTACTAATTTCAAGGACAGAAAGCATCAAGGTTTCTCTACTAATTTCAAGGACAGAAAGCATAATAAGAGCAATCAATAGTAACTCAAGAGATTAGGATGAGTGCATAAGAAGGAAAGGATACCAAGCCTTCATGCCAGCCCATACTACGAAGCATTTGATTGCCCAAGTTACTCTCATCGATGACCTTGTCTGCTGTGATCACCTCATAACTCTGGACATTTGCACTAGCATCTCCAACACCACGACCTCCACCAACGCCAGGAGGGAAAGGCATCGAATCCAAAGAGCACTTTTTGAATGCGGAATCCCGATCTTCATAGTTCACAATTTTTAAACGCAGATGATTTCTCAAAAGTTAATATAAAAACATCAACTTGGATAACTGAAAATGTTGTCCATCCATGATCAGATGAGCATTCACAGCATAATCAAAATGCCAACTTGAAATGCATCATTGCTAACGAACCCGATTATAGGAACCTATAAAAGAAAGATAAACCTGCTAGTATTACACAGATAGCTAATGAACTTACTTGAATCTCCATACCCACAATCAAGCAAATCATCTCCAGAAGATGATGATGAACCATACAAGCTCCTCCTTTCAGCTGCACGATCCCTGTAGGTATTCTGAGTTTCTTCCTTGTGACTAGAAGCTGAAGGTTGTGGCACTTCAGAGAACCTCCTTTTTCCAGTCACACTAGACACAGTTGGGGTGTAAGAACCCAGTGCAGATGCATCTGTCCTAAAGGTACTCAAACTACTTGGTACATCTGCGTGTTTTGATGAACCTATGACACCTGCAACAGAAGTGGGAACTCCACCAGATGATGTCAAATATGCAGTCTCTGATTTCACAACCCCTTGGCTGGAACTCCTTATAACCCCCATTAGAGCTCTGCCAGAGCTGTTGCTCACAGGAATTGACTTTACGGGAGACTTCAAACCAACAGTCTGGGAAATAGAGGATGTCATACCATTTCCAAAACTGGATAAAGCACCATCATTTGTTGTCACTGAATCAGATTTCAACTTGTTTTTCACCAAATGTCCAACTGGAAAAGGTCTATCATCAACTGAACCAGACAGTTGATCGTCATCAAGGGCCACACGAGTTGCTTTCCCTTCATGACTCCTCTGTTTCCATATAGTCAACACATTGTTCATCTTCTTCTTGTTGGCAAGTTTGAGCTCTTTTGCCTTCTCCTTCCCTTTCTTCTCTGCAGCTAATGCTGCTGTTGCAGCAGCCTGAATTGCATCAGGTAATGATGCAGCCTTTTCAACCGAAGTAACAGTAGTAGCTGGTGCAGATATTACAACCTTTCGGTCATTAGAACCATCTGATAGCTTGGATTGCTCAGGTTGTTTACTAGATGCTTTATCTTCATTCTGATCTGTGCAAGGGATGTACTGCTGAGTCTGATTATCAAATTTATACCATATGCCACTGTTGCTGTCATAGTAAAGGCCTACACATTAAAACACCACATTAAAATTAGAATCAGAGGCACTATAATACACTCAGGACAAGATCATGTTTTGTACGTGTAACAATTGCAGTTTCCAATTTCCCTGATACTACAAATAACAACAATCACAGCATTCAGAAGTTCTAAACCAAGAAATGTTCGAAGTGGGGCAAACAGTGAGTAACCATATGTGCAGCACCTTGGGCTACAACGTACAGCCCTTTGCTAATAAGCATTATCCAAATCCAGATTAAGCATTGTTACAAAGAAAATATATTCCCTGAAGAGACTTCCTAGCCGCAGAAACTAGGGATGCAATGGGTGCTGATTAGATTAGGCAATAGACATCTACTTCCCATGTAATATTTATTTCGCTAATTTTTCCTTTCCTTATCATTATCATCTATAGATTAGTTCAATTTAATTAGTAAAGTTAATCTCTACTATCTTTAGAGATAAGAGTTCAGTTTCAACTAAAGAGTAGTCAAGTAGTCAATGCCTATATACACTAGTTATATGTTCAGCTTTTGGCAGATTGTTAGTTAGTAATTTATTCCGATATTATCTATGGAGATTCAGCAACAAATGTCTACTTTCCTTGCAATATTTATTTCTTTAGCTTTCTTTTGCTTATATTCATCAGTTAGCACTAATAGGTTAGTGCAAGTTTGTTGGTAAATAACTTAAAATCATCTTATTTGGTGATAACAGGAACTTATATACAGGCCTAATGTAATGATTGGCGAGTTTGTATACAACATTCCCTAAGATTAAGATATTACAAATGTATTCCATGTCTGTACATTCGATAAAGAGATATGTATGACTTTCCTCTTCTAGTAATGGACAGCTCATGTGATAAACCACAGGTATCAAGTGGTCAACCAACAGATATTCACAATCTGCATAATATCAAAGTTATGTTAGTATCAATAATTTCTATCAGAATTTGAGCTTAGTTTCAATTAGTAGTTAAACAACGGATGCATTTCCATTGTAATAGTCTGTCTGAGGCCTATCACACATGTTATAGGTTAAATTTTATGAAGGTTGTCAATTACTAAAAATTATGATATTCTAAAAGTGTGAAACTTTCTTTCGCTAAGAGTGATTCTTAGCTCATGTTTTTACCACCATGCTGTTCCATCACTAGCTATCCTGGGTTACAAACTTCCATGCACATTGCAAGCTCAAGTTTGTATCACGAGGACAGAGAAAAAGGTAAGTCCATTCATAAATTCGCAAGAAACTCTAGATATGAATTCATAATATTGCATTCCTAGGAGTCAAAGCTGTTTTATTAGCAGGTTACTTTTCAATTTATTGGCTATATCAATCAAAGCAAGAATTCGTTATATTAACATTAAATTGTAAAATAAAATATGACTATCTGCATTTTGCAATTTTTAGTAATTGAATCTCCACTTGTAAATTAATTAGCATAAATTTGATTGCAATTTTTTTAGACAAATTCTCAGTGGTTCCGATAAGGTTATTATTAAGGCAAGGATTCTTTTTAGACAATTCCCCATTCGAACCAGTTTAAACTGTTGGAGTTTTTATAAGGTTTTGTGTGCTTCCTTTGGTTTTGTTATGAACCTCGCACTTGACGATCACATTCCTAGAAAGGAAAGAGAAAGCAAGTGACAGTTCCTATATTACTTTTGCATTCAGTGAAGACTTCCCCTTGAGATAAAGGTAGGCCCTTCGTAACAAAAACATCAATGTTGCACAAGCTAGTAGTGCAAATAAGATAAGCAAAATTAGACAGGTACCTGTATTTCCATCGTAGTAAAACCCTGAAGCAGCATCATAGTAATAACCAGAAGCCTCATCCCAAACAAACCCAGATTGCTTGGAAGAACCATCATTATGAACTGAAGCAGTCTTCTCATGCCCATTAGTAGATTGATTGTCATCAGGATTATACTCCTTTGGTGCCCATCCATAAGCATCATACTGAAAAAAAATATGATAGGTGCATGATTAATATAATTTCAAAACCTCAAAAAGCAGAACAACTAACATGAGTAATAGTAGTAAGAAATATATAGTAACATGTCAGCAGGTGAGTGTCTTCAGGAGATAAGATGATTAAGATTTGTAAAGTAAACATCAAGGCAAATTGCACACCAATATTAGACCTATGAGCATCATCCATAGCTTCGACAAGATTCTTGCGTGCTATCCAGGACTTTTTGCTACCTATCCATTCTGTTAGAAATTTTTATCTTTCTCACTTAGAATGGAAATTCCAAGAGTTTTTCAGGCTGTTCCCTATAACAAACTATTGCTGTTTCTTTGCTTGATCTTCAACACTCCGGTAAGATGTTCAATGGTTCTCCCGTAGCCTCTATGGTCACTCCAGAAGCCAGAGTTCTTTCCATTGACAATTGATAGAATTAATGACCTGTTATCCAACATTATTTTCTTCCAGATTCTTCTCACGTGGCCAAAATCTTGCCATCTCCTCACAAGGAATTGACATGCTTAAAATTTTTCTATCGTCACCACCAATTTCATTCCCTACATATCTCTTACTTTACATTCACAAAGGTAATCCTACCTATGTTCTTCCATTAATTCAATCTAGATTATCACAATCAAAATATAACATGAGCCAAAAAATATTAGCGATGCTATGAACATCTGTTATCTTACACTAGTAAAAAATTGGACACCTAGAATTTCTACCATCTAATAGAGTTTGTTATATTTGCAGATTGTGGAAAAATATATGTTATACATACCAGTGTTTCGCAGAGCAATAAGATCTCAGACCATGCAAATTACCGTCCAACTAAAGAAAAATGCCTCCAGAAGTCAAAACAAATTTAGAAATACCTGTTGTGCAAATGCTGCAGCCTCAATAGCAGCAGCTGCTAGGCTGCTTGATTGTGAAGATCCTGTTGCTCCAGATCCCGGACTAAGAATGCTCTTTGCATAGGCCACTCTCAAGATCTGCCCATTCCTTTCAAGTGTTGTTCCATTGGTCACTTCCAGAGCTTTAGTAGCATCTTCGACCTATAAGAGATCAAACATATTGCAGAATTGTACATCAAATATACAAGAATCTGCAGCATCCACCGAGTAAAACAAAGATTGACTAGGGGCATCAAAACATAGGACTCTATGCACAGTTGAAGTTGGCGATGATTCAGGAGTGCCAGATATTGGGAGCTACAAGTGACATAGCTCACCATCCAGATCACTGAACCACAACCAGTAGACTGGCCAGTGAGTTCCTCTTCTGCCAGGTCAATCGAACCTGGACGTGGACCAAACAATTGTTTTGTGTTATTTTTCATTAGAACTGATTTCCATAGATCATTTTATGTTTTATTTGTTTTGAGATGCATACACCCTTATTGTGAATGTGTTATGTGTTCTCTTTCATCATTAATAATAGAATTTTGAGTCTTTACTTGGTCTATTCCAATTGAGATAGCGCTTCTGATAAGCAAATGGATGAGAATGAGGTGTTTTATTAATATTTAGCTATAGCCTCGTAGTATAGTCTACAACACCAAGCTACCAGACAACTATGGCCCTTTCAGCTCTCAGCCGAAACAATACAAGTGTGTAAAAAGATACCCTCTGCACTACACCCCATTCCTTACATATTGCCCTCTCTCTCTTCTAACTAACTTCTCTAACCGATTGCTGACTCACCCCTCCCTGCCTTAGTGAATCTCCTAGAATATGTCAATATGGGTTCATCAGTGTGGCCCATGTTCGGACCGTTCCCTCTCCTTCTCTTAGAGTATGTCAATATGGGTTTAGGATCCATATTACTATCAGCTTATCAACCTTATTCTTCATTGAAATAACCCCAAACTTAGGATACATTCATAATCCTTTAGAATTCAATTCTTGGTTCTCCAAAGTCAAAAAGGTAAGTCTCAATTGCTTGATTTAACTTTCTTGGTAAGATTTCAATTTTATTTGTTGGTTCTTTAGGGTTGTTATTCCTTGCATCACCTCAATTTTCCTAGAGAAGATTTATATGTTTACATTGAAGAGGAAACCCTCTGATAGATCCTATTCTACCATGTTCTGTCTCCAAAATTCCTATCTCTCTACAAGGAAAGCAAGCACAATATTGGGAAAAAATCATATTGGTACACCGGCCATCCTCATGGTGGACATATCAATGCCAATTGAATCTTAATCAATATATTCCACATTTTGTACCTAGAACCATTAAATGAATGATTACTCCACTACATTTATAATAAACCACCACCCCAGCTGTTATCAAGGTCTATGAAATGGTAGGTAATGATTTCCATTTGCCATTTCTCCTCAAAACATCATCCATGGTGAAGCTACTTTTTATATGCAAATTTGAGCTTAGGCTCAAATTTTGCAAGCTTCGTATTTCTATACAAAAACACCAGTCATCTTGCAGTAATAAACCTCATTTATTAGATTGCATTGAATTTAATGAGAAAAGAAGCTGTCAAGTTCAAGAACCTTGAATTTAGAGACTGGAACAGTCAGTTGCATTTGAAGACATTACATTTGGCAAGAAATGGCCATAGCCTTGTTAAGTATATCAGCTTCGTAATAAGCTGACTCTTCCTTAGAAGAGCTGATACCTGGAAGGTTACAGTAACAGGTACTGCACGAATGAAGAAGTTTTCTTATCCAAACTATAACTTGATCAGTGTGCTGTCAAAAAATGTGACACAACAATTCTTATATTAACGTTGTTGCCTAACAGTGTAGAGTGAAAAATCAGGGCTTGTACACAACGGGCAGCAATCCAACAAAAACAAATATTGCCTAATGTACAAAGATTAAAACAAAGAATCAACAAAAAACTTGATGAAATTGGGCCTTCCAAGAATAACAAGGCATTATACAGCAAATCAGTGGCAGAAATTCATATTAAACCCATCTAATGGATCTACCACATTAACCACTCATTCTATCGAAAGGTTTTCAAAAGATTCAATACTTCATATCTTTTTGTCATTCTAGAAAACTAAGAATGAACAATACTTGGAATTTTGCCAATCAAAATGGAAATAAACACAACGGCCAAAATGTTGAAGAAATTCAGTGACCAGAAAATAGCATACCGAGTGAAAATGGACAAATGCAAATCCCCTTGAAACATGAGTAAACTTATCTCTAACAAGACGCAAATCCTGCAAATGTTATGGGAAAGAGGTTTTCACCACAGATCTATAAGATGTAAATAATCGGTAAACTCAAAAAATGAAAGTAAAATTTTCTCACCTTGATAGGAGCATGCTTGGAAAATTCATAGCGAAGAAGCTCCTCGTCAGCATTTTCATCCAATCCACGAACAACCAGAACATGCGTAGGGCCTGATTACAAAGAACTTGATAAATTACATGACATGGACAACAGATCAGACATGTTAGGTGTAAGTAAGAACTTAAACCAACCTGAATCAAACCCTTTCTTTCCTAATGGCATCGGATTTGACAAAGCTATATCTCCCGATGGTGCATCATCCATTCGAGGCTCATTACACTACAATAACAGATAAGTAAATGTATTGATTTAATATATCCAAATCTTTTCCAAAATGCAAGCATACATGGAAAAATGGCATTTTCAGCTTTTACACAAATGTTGAATAAATATAACCTACAGTTAGTCTAGGGTCAAAATTTTATTAGTTCTGTTAGGAACCTCTAGCTTAATAAAATAGAGACTAGTATATTATTGATAGTAAACCAGTGGTAACACTGCTATTACAAGAGGATCCGAAGATCACTCACTAACCAGAGCAATAGCTGCTCCTAACCAGAGCAATGGCTGCTCCTCAGGGAAAGAATATTTTCTTTCTCTGTCACAATATTCTTCTTACTCTCCGAATGCCCCTCCTCTCACTCTCCCCCCTACTTGACTACCCACCAGTACATTCTGTTATTCCCCATCCACGTGCCCCATTCCTAACTAACTTGTGCAACGTTGTCCACATCATTATTGCCCACATCATTATTATTGCCCACAGCCCCCTCTCTTTTTTGTCTTGCCATATCCTAGGTTTGTTGACAGTATTAATCCTAACAAGTTCTGTTCTATTTCTTGTTTTCTGTTAATTTTTCTTCCAGGTTGAGTTGCCTTGTTTAAGTTTCCACAGCTTTTTAAAACATATAGAAGCAGTTTCAGAAGTCCTGAAATACAATTTGGTGTTCTCATCACCAACTAGCTCATGCATTATTCTTTACCATTTTCCCACAACAATTTTACAATAACCAACCTGTAAATTTTACTAATTAAAAATTCTAAACCATCATAATTTTCCACATTCAATGATCAATTATCAAATGAAAAAAAAAAGTTCAACTGTTGATTAGTAAAAACTCTTTCACTATAAATAAAACAAATTAATAGCTCTAAAAAGCATATTTTTTACCTACCAAACATGTTTTCCAAAAACAAGAAAAAATCAAAATCATAGATAAAAAAAGGTGATATCAAACAGAACCTTAGCCTTTTGTTTTAACTTCTTCACCTGAAATGTATGAAAACATTAAGAAATTCCAGAGCTTTATGCTAAGGTGGCATGGCTACCAACTTGTGTCATTATCAGCAATGGGAGCATCTTAACTTAACATAACTAATATTCTTCCGCTATAAAAGAGCTTAATAGTGCAACATATAGTGCTCATTTTTACTACCAAAAATGTTTTCCCAAAAAACAAAAATCAAGGCTATAGATAAAAAATGAGGGTGATATCAAATAGATACTTAACTTTGTCTTAACTTCTGGTCCTGGAAAGGTAGGAAATCAAACAATAAGAAACACTTTGAGTCTTTTAAGCTAACTCCAATTTAAAAATAAATTCCAAGTTCTGGATAGAATCTTAAAATACTTTATGGTCTTTTTTTTCAATTGACAACCACATGCTAACTAACCCATCTCATTTTCAGCAAGGGTTCCATCTCTAACATAACTCACATCCTTTCACAAATTTTGAAACAATCAAATACTAAACGATTTTTATCTAAAAATGAAAACTTTCTGATAGGCATGATGGAAATCGAGGTAGCCAAAAGAACTAGAGGCTAGAACATGTGGATTGTTTTAGGTACTGTGCCAAAAAACACTCCTAAGTCAAACAAAACAGTTTTTAAAAATATAATAAATAGTTGCATTTAGTCAAATAAACTGATAGAGTCCAAAGAACAGGTAAGGAAAAATGTGTATGTTGCTATTGATTTTTCTGTAAACGAATACAAGATAATCTGGATTTCGAGGTCCAGTACCTCCAACCTAGGGCCCACACCTGTGTCATTCTTCCTATCCTCTCCTCTCTCTCCATTCTCTTATTTGTACTAAGAATCTGTGGCTATTAACAGTTTCTGTTATCTGACAATCCGATGATTGATTGCTAGTACTATTAACTAACTACCTCGGCCTATTTCTCCTCTGCCCTCTGCTTATTTCTCCTAACGTAGAATCGGGTCACCTTAGGCCTATCATAAACATATTCTGCTTAAGGGTGAGTCTTGGAGCAACTAGTAAAGTTGCTTCTTTGTGACCATAAAGTTATAGGTTCAAGTCACGAAAACAATCTCTTTGTAAAAATACACAAGTGAAGGTTGCATTGCGTACATTATAACCCTTCCCAGACTCCAACAAAGCAGAGAACCTTGTGCCCTAGATACATTGACATTTGAAATTTGACATTTATAAACATATTATGCTTAAGATTCAGTTCAACAATTTTAAACTTAGATCTAGTATTATGCACTGCATATGCTAACTTATAAGAGAAGAAGAAACATAGAGAAAGTCATTTGTAATGCACAAAAGTTGGGGATTGCAAGACAATATCTTTACTTGATGTTGCACCTTGGTTCCAAGGAATCCTAACACGAGTGCCTTGACTTCATCAGTGCAATATATTATAATTTCCTATGAAACAAATGCTTCTTTTCAAGTGAAAGATTGAAGGATAGTAATAAATTAATATTTGATTTTTCCAATTTAAAGTTTATATTAACTTACATTACCATACATCTTTCTGGTACATCATTTTCGAAAGGCACAATACAGAATATATCAATCTCACTTCTGGTGAAACATATAACAAAGCCACAGTATTTAATAAAGCCAACAGACAACCAAACATATGCAACAATATAAAAATCCATGCCAATAGTTTCTCACAAGGCCATGTAAAGAGAATGCATGAATCAAACACAATCAAGAAAGGCAAACCTGAAAACAGGATGTCCGTCTTGCAAAATTAACACAACCACAAATTGTACACATCCAATCAGATGGAACTGCCATGTTTCTGTGTTTGACATGACCAGATCTTATAGCATTGTCTTGACCAAAAGGTCCACTTGACCCTCCAGTTGGCTTACTACTGAACAAAACATAAAAGCAACCATTACAGTATGTAACAATTATGGCAGTCATGTCACTGAGCTAGTATCTATAGATGTGATGAATTTCCAAAATTTAGATAGTTGACTAGTTGTGCTTGTATCATAATCTAACAAAGTTTTAGGTAAATATTTTTTAAGGACCCAAAAAGGTGAAATCTACAGAAAAACCATGTTCAAACAATGTATTAGAATAAAAGAATATACAAGTCATGTACAAGTTGCAGGCCACGAGATCATAATTGAGTACCTCGAAAGAATCAAAGTTGCATTTTTCCTACACAAACCCCATAGCAAGTTAAATGTTTCTCCTTTGGGGGTCTTATAGTTCCAAGCACGTTGGTAACAAACTATACCTAAAATTAAAGTTCAACCTTTTGCCTCAGTCATTAATTCAGTTCCTTATTACATTTTCCCTTCATATTGTAGGTCTTTTTAGTATTCAATACAGTAACCATATTCTGAAATAACAAGCTGTCATTAACTGACAATATATAGAGCTGAGCAATTTCTAACATAAAGGACTGAACCTTTTCTCAAACAGTAGGGCATCCAATCCAATTTTTTTTATATTCAATACAGAATTCACATTCTAAAACTATAAGCTGTTACAAACTGATCATATAGAATTGTCCAATCTTTCAATCGAAGGACTGAATCTTTTCTCATTTCAGTAGAACTCCACAATTCTATAGGATGAAAACTGCTTTCTTTTCCTTAAAGAGTGATTCCTAAACAAACTACTTTGATGCTAAAACTACAATACACATATTAGTAGTAATTCAAAAAAAATTATTAGACTAATTAGAATAGTCATTCACGAATTCAAAAATGATCATAATAATTTTAACGTGTGAAATATAAGCTCCTTAGACTTTGAAAAACTCCATCTCTGAAATTATCAATTTTGAGCACTTCAATTCTTTTTTTTTTTGGGGTAAATTTTCATGCCATGCTTAAACAGTTAAGTGGTACCTATACTCGAAGAAAAGCTTCCTTCCATCCACAAGAAGATCATCATCACTAATCCTATCCATCATTGCACATGCTGCATCCTGTTCATGAGAAAGCACCCTTGTAAAACAATTGTTGAAAAAGATGAAGCCTGCACATTTTAGGGTTCTGCATGGTATTTACCACAGAAGGAAAATCAATAAAAGCAAAGCCACGAGAAATCCCAGAATTACGTTCTTTAATCACACGAACATGACGAAGTGGTCCCCACTTGGCCTAATCGCAAGAGAAAACTGACTAATGTCATCAAAATCACATGGGACAAAGTAAAATCTTCAAAAGAAAGGGAATAGATAGGCAATTACAAGTATCTGATACAAATCTTCTTCAGTTGTCTTCTGTGAAAGACCCTTCACAACAACAGTTGCAGATGGGGCCTACAGAAAAGGAAATGTGCCTTGTCAAGGCCTTGAATATAGTATCTATCAAACTTGCAATTACAAAATAATTACTAAAAATGGCAGATCAGACATACCACAGAATAACTCCCTCGTAAATGCCTTTCCTCATGATCCCTCCTTTTTTCAGATCTCTCTTTATGACTATCATCATAGCTATCTGCAAATTGATTTTGACTATGACTTTGGCCTCGGGGAGACCTTGACCTTAACCGATCATCATGTCCACGGGACTGAGACCGCTCATATCGTCTTTGAGAACTTTGAACCCTTTCCCTACTCAAACCTCTGTTATCATGCCCTTGATCTCGAGATCCATGCCTCTTCCAATTGTCACCTCTCCTACTACCTTTATCATGATCAGAGTCATAACTATAACGACCGTAATCACAGGCCCTTTCACGACTAGCCTCTCTACTTTGGTGTGAACTACGACGCTTATAGTCGTAATCATCACACCCATAATCTTCACAATCACGCTCTCCAAACCTAGAAGGCCTGCCAAGTCCGCTACTACGAGAATTGTCATTATTTCGATAGCCATCCCGTTTCTGAAGTGAATCAGTCTCAAAATCTCGAAAAGCATCCACATCATTACATGAATCCATGTATGGTCTCTCATGTCTCCTAGACTCCCTGTGAGCTGGATATTCTTCTTCATAACTCCTCTGTCTTGAACGAGACCAAACAGCAGCAGGAGATGATGGATAATATTCCCTCTCCACAATGTCCCGATGGAAATTATTTTTTGGGTAAAAATTTTCCCTTGAGTATCTTTGATCCGAAAACCTTCTCTCATCATACAAATCGCCAACCCTAACATAATAAAATATGGTTGGATGGAAAAGAAGAAATGATATATGAAGCCGCACACTTGACATTGGAAAAGAACAACTAAAGGGCATGTGGAAAAACTGCATAACTTTGCAAATCTTAAATTCACTAGGGGATTGGAATAACATAAAAAGAAGGAAGAAGAAAAATTTAAACATAATTTGAGCATCTCATCATCATAATGATATGCATCGTTAGAACTCACCGGTAGTTTGGATCGTGAACTGTCTCATATCCCTCCAAAGCCTGTGGATTGAACAGAATAAGCTATGTCAGCAACAAATATCAATGATGGTAGGAGGGTTAGGCAAATCCATTACATATCCTCACAACTGTCCCCCACATCTTTCTTCTATATTCTTTAAGGAAGAGATGCCCCAAAAATAGACGGCCAAGCACATGAGCCCTAAAATTTTGTTGAATATACGATCCCACATTAATGTGATTATTAAGGAGGAAACCACAAATTACGCTGTTATTATCCCATCCTTGCTGAAGACCGTGGCGACCACCAGGATCCATTTCTGGGCCCCCCACCAACCCCTGCACGTATTGTATCCTGAAGATGTTTTAAATTCTTTTGTATTCCTGTAAATATAATCCACAAATACAACAGTTATCTCACACTGAACCAAAAGTTGGTGACTCCCACAAGTTAATTTTTGTCTCCTGTTCCACAAACCCTAACAACAGAGAAAAGAAGCAACCCAGTACGTAGACAAATAAGGGGATTCAGAAATTTGTTTGTCAAAGATCCGAAATTGAAGTTTGAACAAGTAATTGTTCCGTGTAAAGCACCTTCTTTTCTACAGGCACGTTGAGGATTCTGAAGATATATCAATGAATCTTTGCCTCTGCCACTGTTTTGTTCTTCAAAACTGAATCTTTAGCTCTCCGTTTTGCTTGGATTGTTCAACCAGGGGCAGAAGACCGAAAAGTAAACGGGTTCGTGTGTGTAGGACAGAGCCATACCCCATACAGAGTTTGAATGAACAGAAAAGACTGATGAGTAGCAAAACTAAAAACACAGAGAAACGGCGGGTCAAAGGAAATATATAAAGGACCCAATATTTAATTTTTCTCAAAAAAATAATAAACTCACTCCATCATGTCTGTCCTCAATTAACACTATGTTCATGTTATGTTGTTACTTGTTAGTCCACGTAGCATGCCAGATGTACTCAAATGCTAATACATATAATATAATTATTAATTTTAAGTTTTAAAAGAATTAATTTATTAGTTATTTAAAGAAAACACAAAAACTTATTTACCCTCTTATTAATCTCCATTATTATCACATTCCTAAGCTTCTTAAAATCTCTAATACTTTTAACACTTTCTTTTCTTATTCATTCATGGTCTTCGATTATTTTTTCGTGCTTCTTCCTCTATTTTCGTTAAATTCTATTATTTTTCTTGCTTCTTCCTCCATCTTCATCAATTTAGACTATTCTTCTGGCAACTTTGTCCTCCAATTGTGACTTGTTTAGTGGGCCCCAGATGAAAGGTCTTAAAATAAAAAGTCGGCATAGCAAATGAGAGAGAATGAGAGAGAGAGCAAATTTCTGAAACTCTGACTCCGGTGAACTCCAGCCTTAGCCCTCCCTTTCTATGGCTTCATTTTCCCCTTCTCCGCCCAAAACTTGATCTCCTCTAAAACCTTTATGTTCTCCTACTGCTCTTGCGTCACCACATCCCCCTTCTCCAAATGCTATTTGCGACCAGAATCTTAACCCTAACCATCAACCTTCATCGATCTCGTCCTCTCCTTAAGTTAATCATGCCTCCCCCCACCTCCGAACCCTTTCCCTTACTCTGCCTTCCCAACCGAACAAGAAACCAGTCCCTGTTTCCATCGTAACCCTGACGGAGAAACCTCCAGGAAATCTCAGAACCTAGAAAGTAATTGTTTCCGTAGGACTAAATGCTTCATCCCAAGCCACATCCTTGTCCTACTATCCTCCGGAAATGAAGGAAAACCAGATTGTTGTTACTCCTCCACCAGAATTGGCCAAGCAAGGAGCGGCCCAATTCAAATCCTCCCTCATTGGTTTTTTTCTTGATAAGCGCTCGATCTTTTCTTTAGTACAAAGAGCATTATCTAAATATTGGGTTGCTTGTGCTCTTAAGGAAATTTTAATCACCAGTGCCAACAACTTCCTTTTAAAATTTGAATATGCGGAAGGAATGAATGAGGATCTGGAGAAAGGACCGTGGCATATCCAAGGCAAACCTCTGTTTCTAAAGAAATGGTGTTTGAATGGAGGTGAGCAGGAAGTTGTTAGGTCAGCATCTGTTTGGACTCGGTTTTATAATGTCCCAATTGAATACTGGACCACCGAAGGTATAGGGAGAATAACTAGTGCAGTAGGTGTTCCATTACTCATGGACACTCCTACTGTAAAGATGACCAGAATTGTGTATGCTCGTGTATGTGTGGATTTAGACGTACAAAGGAACTGGCCCAATTCCTTTCTGTTGGCAACTTATAATGAAGACGGGGAATTAACATATAAGGACATCCATATAGAGTATGAATGGAAACCAGACCCCCAAGTTCCTAAACAGAAATGGGCACCTACTGGGAGGACACTGAAACAGGAATGCAGTAAGAATTGGTGACAGAGAAGGACACTCCTCAAACCAACCCCCAAAACTAACATAAACAGTCCATCACCTTAGAACCATCTAAGTTACCGAGCACCCCAAGTGAAGAGCCCCAACCAGAACCGAATTCTTCTCTAGTAATACATCAAACAGAACATGAGAGTCAACAGATATGTCAAGGAGTTCAGGAAGCAAAAACCTCAACCTCATCTAGAGGAATGCCAACAGGAAGTAGACTCACAAGGAGCCTTTGACGACCCAACTCTATCTGCCATAAACCAGGTAAATAGTTCTCCTCCCTCTCCTAGTTCTGAATTGGTTCCCAGTAGCTCAGGTATTAAGTGAGGGGCAGAAGGGGATTTAACTAGAACAAATAGGAAAACAAGAAGGAAACATAAGTAGAAGTTCGTTATGGTTTTTGGTCTTATAGATTTAGTCTTTTGGAATGTAAGAGGGCTGCTCAATAGCCCAAATAAACATTTAGCTGTCAAGGCTTGTCTTAAGAGCCTTTCTACTGATTTTGTGTGCATGATTGAATCCCGAATAAGATCCCCCTTAATCCTGAACAATATTTGTTCCTTGATGTTTCCCCAATGGCAATACTTCTCCAACATTGATCATGCCTCAACTGCTAGGATAGTTATAGCTTGGAATGAAGATAGTCTCTCCTGCTCTAGGTTAAACTTTACTAACCAATTAATCCACTTATAGGTTACTCTCATTAATAGCTCCTCCCCCTTCCTTGTCACTTGTGTGTATGGGTCTAATAATCTCAATAATAGGAAACATCTCTGGATTGCCTTGGACCATATCTCTTCCACATTTGGGAATCAACCTTGGCTTATAGCTGGAGACTTTAATGCGATTCTGAATTCTCATAAGGCAAAACCCATGAGTTTCATGGCCTTACAATAAGGCATGCGAGATTTTAGGAAGTGTGTAGAAGAGTGTGCAGTTTTTTATCTAAATGCTAGTGGCCCTACCTTTACATGGACTAATAAACAAAGTGGAGATCTCTATGTAACCAGAAAACTAGACAAAACTCTCATCAATTCTAAGTGGTCCTCCAAGTTTCCCAACTCTTATAAGTTATAGTCTCACTCTCAATCCAAATATCTCAAATCACTCTCCTTTAGTGGTTAAGGCCTTGTTCAGTTAGCAGAAGAGAACCTCCCCCTTTAGGTTCTCTAACTTCCTTGTTAACCATCCTAACTTCCTTCAAAACATTGATGAAGCATGGTCTAGTCAGATAAGAGGCACTCCTATGTATAAGGTAGTGTCTAAGCTTAAATTAGTTAAAAGAGCCCTCAAATCCCTTAACTCGGGTCAGATAGGAGATGTAAGTATACGTGTGGAGAGATGTCAAGCCAATCTCAACTGTATTCAAGAGCAGACGAAACTTGATCCTCAATCTACCCTTCTAAAAGACAGCGAGACTGAAGCCATCCAAGATTTACTTAGAGCGCTTAGGGACCAACAGTCCTTTTTCAAACAAGCTTCCCGTATTAAATGACTTCAAGAAGGGGATAGGAACACTAAATTTTTTCACTTTTCTCTCATTGCTCACAGAAATAGAAACTCTATTCACTTCTTACACTTGGACAATGATACAAGAATTGTAGGATTCCAAAAGATTTAAGATCAGTTCCTGAATCATTTCTAGAATTCCATAGGGAGCTCTAAATCTCTTCCTTCATCTCAAGAGTTTGTGGCCTCTCTCTTTCCTCTCCCTTTACCTGAACAAGAGATAAGAGAGACTTTCCACTCCCTTAACCCGAACAAGTTCCCAGGCCTTGATGGTTTTAATGGGTATTTTTCTTAGCAAACAATAGGATAGGAAGTCACTGAGGCCATAAAGAACTTCTTTGATCATGGGAAACTCCTTAAGGAGCTTAACTTAACATTTATCTCTCTCATCCCTAAGATAGCTTGTCCGAGGCCCCGCAAGTACGGGTCACGCAAGTAAATAGGGAAGTAAGAGTATCGATCCACAGGGAGTTACTGA
>JAOTAZ010000007.1:687663-704564 GCA_025629785.1 Erythroxylum oxycarpum
GAAACCAGATAAATCTTGGACATAAACAGCAAAAACCAGTCTGGAAAATATTCTCCCAGCTTCGGCGTCACTTGGTGCGTCCCTTGTTGCCGCGTGCGTGATTCCTGTGCCTTCCTTCCACTGCCCGGTTGCGTCCCTCGTCAATTAATAAAGATCCAATTGAAAACCTGTTCTTTTTACTCTCTGTCGCTTCTAATGATTAAATAAAGCCTCTATACTATTAAAACTTTGACTTGTCGCTACTCTCAAATCGTAAAGCTCTCTAACGCTATTCTCTAAGAAAAACAGTCAAAGCCTCTCTAATGTCCATCACGCTACTCCCTCACAAAATAAAAATAACCGAGCTAGTTTTCTTTTTGCTACCGCGTCCTCCCCTTGGAGCTGTCCAATACATGATATATATACATGATGCCCATAAAAAACCTAAAGCCTTCCCAGCTGCCACGTGTTTCTTCAATTCTTAAAAACTCTGCTGCCTCTAGTCTTTCCAATTAATTCCCACGTGAGTTGCCGCTAGCCTTCTCTACTGTGTGCGTGTCTAATGATAAAACCCTCAAGATTGTCGCATGTCACAAATTAAAATCCTAAAGCCTTCAAACCATCCACGTGTGTTGTGTTGCTTTTTTTTCATGTGCTACATTTGCGTCTTTGCTTGCTTTTATTCACCTGCTGCAGTCAAATTCTTAGCACTAATTTGAGGCTAAATTTCATGCTTTTAATGAAAAATTTAGAAAATAAAATAAATAATAAATTCAATAAAAATAAATAAATTAACCTAAAAGAATGTTATTAAAATGAGTGAATGAATATGCAAAACAAATGCAAATATGACCTAAATATCTATATGAATTGGACTAAACATAGCTCAACCAACCACAGTGCAAGATTATCGACCCATTTCTTATTGCATTTTTCTTTATAAGGTAATTGCTAAGATCATAGCTAACAGACTTCAAGAGTCTCTTCCCCACATTATTAGCCATAACCAAAGTGCCTTCGTTAAAAATCGTCACATAGGTGATAATGTTTTGTTGGCTCAGGAAATTCTAAGGAATTATCACTTTTCCAATATTTACAAGCACTGTGCTTTCAAAATAGACCTCAATAAAGCCTATGACACCATTCATTGGGAGTTTCTCATCAATGTTTTAGAATCTGTGGGACTTTCTGGGTAATTCATTGCTTGGATAAAAGAATGTATTTCATCCCCGTCTTACTCTACCCTCATTAATGGCACCTTTTCCAAATTCTTCAGAGGTAAGTCAAGTCTAAGACAAAGAGATCCTTTATCCCCTTTCCTTTTCATATTAAGTATGGAAGTCCTTTCTAGATGGTTGAACAAGGATTTCGATGGTAATCCCTCATACCAATACCATTGGGGGTGAAAATCTCTTAAAATAAACCATCTTTTATTCGCTGATGATCTTATGTTGTTTTGTCATGTTGATTTCGAATCTATTAATTCTTTGCTTTACTGTCTGAGGACCTTCTCCAAATTGTCCAACCTGGAACTGAACCCCACAAAAGCCACTTTTTCTTATCCCCTAAGTCGTATAACTTGACTCCTCAAATTGAACTAATGTATGGGCTAAAGAGAGGTAGTCTTACCATTAAATATTTGGGGGTTCCACTTATTACTGGAAGGTTGTCCCAAAGGGATTGTAGTCCCCTTTTGGAAAAAATCGAAGCAAGGATCAACAAGTGGACTAATAAAAGCCTTTCCTATGCTGGTAGGCTTCAGTTGATCATCTCAGTGCTTTCTTCCTTTCAAGTTTATTGGTCTTTCATGTTCATTCTACCTTCTTCCATCCTAAAGGAGATAGAGGCTAAACTTAGGAACTTCTTTAGTCAGGGCAAGGATCCTCTCATTCTAATGCTAAGGTCAAATGATCTGACATATGTAGATCTAAAAAGGAAGGAGGCTTTGGGATTAAACACTTACCTATATGGAATACAGTGCTACTTGGAAATAGGATTTGGATTTTGTTTCATGACCCTGAAGCTTTCTGGGTGAAGTGGGTACACTTTATAATCCTTAAGAGGGGAAATTTTTGGAGTATCCAACCTAACGACAATAGTTTTTGGAGTTGGAGGAAAATTTTAACTGTGAGGGACAAATTAGGGAACCAATTTAGATTTAGGATAGGAAATAGAGCTTCTACTTAGTTTTGGTAGGACCCCTGGCACCCGAGAGGAATTCTCCAGCATTTCTCTGCTCCAAGGGCCATTAATGAATCTGATCTGAAAATGACAGCTACAATTTTAGAGGTGATAAAAAATAACATGTGGAGCTACCAAGAGTTAATAGTTGATACATTGGGCTTCCTGGAACCTATCCAATATCAACCGATTAGCTCTTAACAAGATAGTTTGGAGTGGTTAGCTAAGTCAGTGAATCGACATGCCTACACTAATTCTTCAGCTTATTCCTATTTAAGACCCCCTATACAAATAACCCCTTGGCATACCCTGGTTTGGTTCAAAAAGAACAACCCAAGATGTTCTTTCATCTTTTGGTTAGCCTTTTGTGGCAAATTACAAACTAGAAACAGACTGTCTTTCTTCTATACTCCAAATCATTGCTCCTTATGTCTCAATGCCAATGAAATAGTTGATCATTTATTCTTTGACTGTCTTTTCTCCAAATCAGTATGGACTTACTGCCTCTCCTACTTCCATCTCAACCTTCCACCATAACTCAACCTCCACACAATCCCTTTTTGGCTAAACCATCCCCAAAACCTAATGTACTCTCAATTATCCTTTCAGTTGTAGTATACTATCTGTAGAAAGAAAGAAATGCCCGGACTTTTAAAGATAAAGCTATGGAGGTGGATGGATTGAAAGCCAGAGTGATCAACCTAGTACAGGAGCACCTCGGAGCAAACACCGAGGGACGGCAAAGGTAGGAGAGTTTTCAAATCACTAACATCTTTTATGCAACTTTCTGTTTCAGGTCAAAACAGGGCAATTTTGGGGAATGAAGGTCGCAGCTACTCACCCTACTGAAGGAGAGCACAGCCAAACATCACCTCTTTGAATTCCATCAACAGCCGTAGTTGGTAAAACCTCAATGGCAGGGTACTAGCATAAACTACAAGATCTAAATGAATAAGTAGAAGCAGATGCAACTTAGTGGCCATGGATCAGTTAGAGAGATCTGGATGGAGAAGTAGAGTCCAAACCACCAAAACAAATAGCAAAGAAGACAAGGCCTAGTCTCCCACACCCAAGGATAGTTATGGTTAAGGAATATAACACACATTAAGGAAGGTAGAGAGGACTACTATTTGAAGCTTTTAACGTCTTCCACTGCAGAGATATGCGATAGCTTCTGGTCTTATTAGCATTGCAGAAATAGTTAGAAACCAAGAGGGTACAAGCTTCACGGTGACCTCCATCGACTCTAATAGTGCGTGTCAACTGATGCACATAGGAATCCGACTAAGGTAATGGTCTTATAGGGGTGTGGATTGAATCAATCGCTAACTGAGGTTGGGTATGGGGTTGAATTCCTGAATGAAGGTTCTGTCATGGCAAATGAGATTGAAGTTATGGACTGGCTAGTTATTGTGTTGTTTAGATTGCAGGATTTTAGTAGGGCTCTTATTGTTTTTATGTTAGTTAATGTTCAGATTTGGACAAGAGATTGTAGTTTGTACAATCCCAAGATGTACATAATTTCTTATTATTTATATATACCTTCTGAATTACCAAAAAAAATCTCAAATTTCATTTTACTTATTTATTGTTTATTGACATTGTCTATGAATAAAGACTAATTTATATATATATATAGAGCTCAAACTCTTCTCTATAGAGGCAAAGATAGTGGAGGAAGGTGGTCTCCCTTATGGTCCCTTGTGTTTTAGAATACAAAATTGAAGGTTCGTGGTCCAACACATGCATGTGTATTCTCTCAGTTCCTTAAATTATCTTTGAGAGCTAATGTAATTTTTTTAGTCAAATGTTGTAACTCCACAAGAATTTGTAACGCTATTTTAACTTAATTAGGTTGGTCATATTTTGCATAAATAAAATTTTGTGTCTATTTGTGACTTGCTAGTAAGTATGATTGTTTATCTTGATGGTTTGTTTACATGGTGACAACATATGACCATCAAAGTCTTAATTTTTCTGTGCCAACTAAAATGGGAGTTCAAAAGATAGGTATGGAAGTTAAGGTTATCAACATCATATTAGAAAGAGAAAGTAACAAGAGGAAAATTATCGATCAACTATCATCTTAACGGGGAAATTGACGCAAAAAGGATGATATTTCTATTTTAATTTGTTCTTATTAGTTTAAGGTTTAAGTTTCTTAAAGAAAAATAGGAAACCTTATTAGGGTCTCAAAACTTTATTTATGTATGTGTGTGAGTGTGTATTATATTCTTTTTATTTTTATGCATTGAAGTTTGTATTGATAAGACCAAATTAGAATTTAAGCAGTGTTACAATTTATAGTCTACTTGGAGCAATATAACATACGAATAAGTAATAAACGAAATTCTATTGTGTTTTATTTTTCTGTGACTAGTAATTAGTAGTGACAATGAGTGTTATAATAGAAGTGTAAGTGTAATTTGATGTATACTTCTTTTGTTCAACCGCTTTACTTTTCACAATTTTTTTTTTTTGAAGATGAAAGTTAATGATTGGTTTAATTAATTTTACAATGTGTAAGTTGATGAAATACCCAAGGTATATGTATGTCACAAGATCTTGGTTGAAATGAAAAAAAACATTTAATTATAAAATGACATCAATAAAGCTTTATATTAAATTTAAGATCAATGAGGTTTGTAACTGGTATACAATAGAAACATTTATTAATTTGGAAGTAGAAGTTAAAGAGTTAATTGATTTTAAGTTAGAAACCTAAAAATATGTTACAATTATATAGTCTCAACAATTATGGTAAAAACCCAATTAATAAGGAAGCTACAAAGCTTATATAGACAAAGTGAAGAGAATGAGATGAAATGAATGTGAAATTGCAAGATGGTTTAATCTAGATTAGGGATTGATTAACACAAAAGGTTAGTCCATGTGGTTTTTCTAGCATGTGGAGTCTATCTTATAAAAATCTTGTAATAGCTATTTATAAGGGATTTGATTAATATAAAAGGGCTTTATTAGTCTTTGTTTGTTCAAATTTATCTACTCAATATATTTTTTTATTACACTTTAGTAAGGTAGAAGTTTTTGATAAATATGATAAATGCTAATAGTCGCAATCATTTCCTTTTACATTTTCAAAAGATGATAAAGGTTAGCCTCACCATATGGTATATATATCATTTGAACTATCAATATAGTTGATGAACATTAGTTAATCAATATGGTCTTTTTTCAGTTGTGCATTGTGTTGTTTTCTTGCAATATGGTTTATATGTATATGTTATTTTATAAATGGAAGAGCTAGTATAAGGTTATTTCACAGTTGACATTTTACTCAGGAAGATACACTAAATTATATAGGTAAGGCACCATAATTTTTTTTACAATATGGACATAAATTATGTGGTTTTGAGAGAGGTATGTGAAATGGGTTCTTTATTAGGCTATAAAAATATTGTTAGTGTATGGTATTTGATTCCTGATAAAGGGTTAGAAGAAGGCTTGAGGAAATTAAAGTCTAGTCAAAGTGTATTAGATTTAATTAAATTGTTAGAGGTGCATTGATATAATCGATGTTTATTTGGATCATGTGGATAAACCAACACTACTCATACCAATGTTAATGTGGCATGATAATTGACATAAAAATGAGATTCTTGTGGATTTGGGAGGTAATACTGGAGTTGATTTAGGATGTGATAGTGGTGTAGGAGTTGATTTAGAAGGTGATACTAGAGTTGATTTGGGATGTGATAGTGGTGTAGGAGTTGATTTGGGATGTGATAGTGGTGTTAGTGATGATTTAGGAGGTGATAGTGTTGATTTGGGAGGTCAAATTGATGTAGGTATTAATTTGGGGGGTAAAACTGATGTTGGAGGGGATGTGGGAGGTAATATTGATGTTGGTGATGATTTGGATGATGGAGGTGATTTGGGAAATGAAGAATCAGCTATTAGTGATTATACTGATTTTGATATGGGTGCTCTTAATGGAAGTGAGTTGCATGCTTAAACTTTAGGTGAATTGGGCGTTCCGGATGGAGGCGATTTAGGTGCTCCTAATAAAGGTGAATTTGGCTTAGAATTTAACATTAGTACTGCTGCAAGTTATGACACAATATAAATTGACTCTTATAATCCTAGTTCTCTCTTATCTAGTGAAGAAAATCCCAATGTTGAAGAACTAAATACTGCTTTGAGGAGACCTAATGAAACTAATATACATGTTTATGGAGTTATTACAAGTACATGGTTGTTGGAGATGATGTTTGATTGGGCAAAAAACTTTAAAGATGTGGTTTATGAGTATGTGATGGCAATAATATTTAACTTGAGTTTCAAGAGGTATAAAGCAAAAAGGATAAGATATGGTTGCACTGAAAGCCATCCATTTAAGTTATATGCTTCATTTGATAGAAAAGACAAGTGCTTAAAGTTCAAAAATTACAATCTAGAGCACATATGCAATTCAATAAATAAGCAAAGGTTGGTTTCATCTAATTTTATCATGAGAAATTTTAAGGAAAAAATCCTGGACAAGTTAGGGATTAAAATTAAGAAAATGGATGATGAATTTAAGGAGAAACTAAATTTATCTGTTAATTATAGCATATCCAACGATGCAAGGAGGAAGGTTTTTAAAGTAAAAGTAAAAGAGTAGTATAACGAATACGGAAAACTTTGTGGTTATATTTCTGAGTTGAAAGAAATGAATCCATATTCAATAATCGAGCTTCAACTTAAAAGGGTTGAAGATAAGTTGGTATTCAAGAAAATGTATATATGTTTTGATGCTATAAAGAACTAGTGGAAAAAGTTATGGCCTATAACCAGTATGGAAGGAAAAGTACCAAGACAACTTCTAAATGCTATAGGATTTGACGGCAACCGAAGCATCTATCAAATTGTATTAGCAATTTTTGAGGTAAAGAATTCTAAGAATTGGACATGGTTTATAAAACAATTAGCCATTGACTTAGTGCTTGAAGATGGTGAAGAAATAATATTGATTTCTGATATGCAAAAGGGAATTCATCCAACTAAAGGCAATATATACATACATTTACATCTATGAACACTTTTATTTTATTATTAATTTGTAAGGACTTGTATGAGTCACGAATGATGTATTTCTCTCTCCTACATATAGGATGTGTACAAGGCATGTTTATCACAATTGGGTGGGGAAAGGATAGGAAAAGAATCTTAAGAAAGCATTTTGGAATTATATGTGGGCAATATTCCCTTAAGAATTTAATGATAGAATCATCAAATTAAACCAAGTTGCACTAAGATATGTATAGAACTTGCTTAAATAACCCAGGGAAACTTAGAGTAGAGCTTTCCAAAGTATTGAGTCTAACTGTCCAATTGTGGGCAATAACAAAAGCTAGGCATTTAACTTTTGGATTTTAGTGGACGAAGATCACCTTATTATCAGCATATTGGAGGTTATTAGAACCATGTTAATGAAGAGGCATTCTGACCTTCAGGAGCAAACAAAGAGATGGAAATGGGGCATATCACCTAAATTGATCAAAAAATTGAAAAAGAATAAACTGAATATAATAAGATGAAGTTATTTGAAATAAAGATAAAAAGTGTGAAGTGACTAATAAAAATGACACAAATGTTGACCAATTAGGAGTGAGAAGACTTGCAATTGCAGGATTTAAGTAAGTACCCTTATAGTCATGTAATTAGTGCCATTTTCCATGACAAGCAACAAGCTGAGACATATGTACATGAAAGTTATCTTTGAGAGAGATTTATGGAAGTTTATAAGTATCTTGCAACAAAAAAGAGGAAAAAATTTATGGCCACCAAACACTCCACAAGAGATACATCTTCCTTTGAAAAGAGTTATGCATAGTAAACCTAAGAAGAATAGGAGAAAAGATAAAATGAACCAAAGAAAGTGAAGAATCCTTATAAGCTATCATAAAAGGGGTAATTCCAACTATGTGGCAAATATGTTAAAATGATCATAACAAGAGAAGCTGTAAATCTGGTTTTCTTCCTTCCAGTCAAGTTAAAGGTGAGGTATGTAATTAACATTAATTTATTTCTTTTTCAGTAAATGCTAATTGATGATATATTACTATTGGATAGTCAATTATACATAATGAAAATTCAATAACAATAACAATCTTGTATCAACTCCATTCATTAATTCCAGTAGACAATCTTCTAAAGTAGGTAGAGCTAAGGTTAGTTTGACACTAGTATCAGTTTACTATATGTCGTTATTTATGTTTATTGTTATTTTTGTATTCATTAGAATAAATTATTATTTTAACCCTGTAATAGTTATTTGAATCAACACTACCATTAAATAGAAAGAGAACATTTGGATTAGTTGATCTAAACATTTTCTCACTATCATTCCAACAAAAAGGGTTAAGGTGGAAGAGTACCTATGGTACCACATCATAAAAATTGCAAGAGCAAGTTTCTAAATAAATGATTGTTAAAAATTCAAACCAACAAGCAATTAATATTCCAATTGGAAGTTGATAAAATGTGAATGATAATTAGTTATGCATTGATTAGTTTAGAAAGAATTCTGGTTAGATCCCTCATGTTTCAAGTGAATAAATGTCAAATATGATACTAATTAATATAAGAGGTTATATACTGATTAGCTAAATTAGCACTTTAATTTGACATAAACTTGATTAAAACTCTTTAAAAAGTTCCTCCATGATTATTTTAAAGATCAAGGGATTTTTTTCTTATAAAATCTAAAGTAAATATTAACAAGAAAATTAAATTAATGCTTAGACATGCCTAAAAAGTAAATTAATTCTTAATTAGAAAATATAAAATTGTTATAAAAAACTTTCAGATAAATTTCACTAAAGATCTTAAGAAACTATAATATAATGCAATTGAAAAAATTAATACAAATAACTTTTAAGAACTTTTAAGACAGTTATAAAATTGAGGTGATGGTGAAAAGTAAATGTTATTGCACTTATATTAAAAACAATAAATTGGAAAACACTAAGGGCCATAAACAAAGTTTTGTTGATAAAGAGAAGATGGAAACTATTAAGAAATTAAGGTGTATGCATTAAGAATATAATTTTATAAAAGTAAGAAATAATAAGAACCAATAAGAGCATCTTTAATGTGGTTTAATGGATATGAATAATCATTTACAAGACATTTAATGGATACTTTTGAGGATGTCCAAGTATTCATTAATAAATATTCAACATTCAAAATTAACAACTATAATGCAAAATTGTTCATCTAAGAAAATATTTGTAATTTAATATATGCCAAATTTAAGTGAACTTTTCAAATGTATGAATGCTCCATATTAAAAATACATACTTTTGGGACCTAGAACGAAATAAATAACAAGTAAAAATGAAGCAAAATAATATTAGAGGGATTAATAGGATTGTTGAACAAATCCAATTACCCTCAAGCTTCCCCTTTTACTACTCTAAATCCACTAACTCAAGCTAATTATGTTGGTAAGGGATTATTGTTGATGTTCAATCTGCTCACTTCCAACTTTATTCACCCGTATTTCAGAAAAGATTTGACGTTAGCTTAGAAGGAGACATAAGTTACAAACAAATGCTTCTCAGTCCCATTCTAATATTCACATGTCAATTCTATCATGTACCAACAAATATGTGAAGTCCTAAATCATTTTCTAGGTATAGGCACAATTATGTTTTGGCTTAGAAGTAGCTTGTAGAGTTCTTTTAAAGTAATTGACCTTAATAGTAAAGAATCCTTCTTGATTCTCTAACCTCCTTAATTTTGTTACCTTTCTTGTAGTTGTTTTTGTTGGCCATATTGGCTTTATTACCCCCAAGTGCGATTTACAGATGGGGTATAACCAGGCTAGATTTAAGGAAATGTTTTCTATAACCAGTATTTTTAGTTTTGATGATGAGTGGTAGAGGCTACTTTTACTTTCTTGGTCACCTTAATGATCACAGGATTAAAGAAAGAAGGTTCTTACATTGGTGATGGCTCTAAAACTAAAAATACTGGTACTAAGGTTTCAAAAACATTTTTACATGCGTAAATAAAGAAGGATGTCTTACAATGATTAAATTTAGATATGAAAAATTAGAGATTGTCAAATTCAGCAAAACCTATTCAAGTATCTTAGCATACCAAGTATAAAGAAATTAATCTTCAGGGAATGTCAACCTTTGTTCAGTGCACTTAATAAGAGAATTGACAGCTACCAAAATAAGTTCATATCCTATACATAAAGAATGTAGCTTTGATCTTGGTTCTTAACATAACCTCTATAGCTATTGTCTCATGCTGCTAAGGAATTTAGTTAAAGCTATTGAGAAGATAATAAAGAAGTTCCTTTAGTTTGGTGATATAAGCAAAGAAGAAGCATCAACGGTGAAATGGTAAGATATTTCTATTCCAAGGCAAGAAAGGAGATTGGGGTTTGTTTAATCATCAAGATGATCTAAAAATTGTTCAATCACAAAGAATTCATATGGTAAGATTGATGGACTCTCAATAATTAAAAGGCAATTTGAGTAGATGGTGTAGCAGTACGAAATGATACCAGTTTAACACTGTTCATGTAACAAATCAATGGTCACTCCAGTCAAGTTCTAAATATGAAATATATTACTACACAGTTGAGGGAATAAGTCTGCCATGATATAGCCTCATAATGTGAAAATGTAATTAGATACAAATTCGTAACTCAGTTTAGAAAAAATTGTCCAACCTCCAAACTCCAAACATAAGTAGTGATATCTAAGTTGTAGTCTCCTCTGCAAGGTCTTACTCATAAACAGTAGTCATGTCGACTGTCCTCGACATTTCAACAAATATCTCAAACTCAAACTACTGTTGGATACATACTGACCTAGTTTGGCCCTCCCAAGCAGTAATTACTATAGCTAAGAAATTTCTCCGCTGGTCTTGAGAACAAATTAATAATTCTCTTACGTAACAAGTATGTCACCCTGTGTAGAGAGAGTTGACCGGATCCTGATGCCATGTGATGGATTTTTATTTTTCCAAAAGTAGTGAAGAGAAGCAGCCGAGTCCTTGCATATTCTTACTTTGGGACAACCGAGACCAAATAAAGGTAGACTGGTGGGCCTCCTTCCAGTCAATTTTTGACCAGGACGCATGTCATAAGTCATAACATAGTTACAAACAACAGTTTGATTGATACATGGTTCACACTATTGCTAAACAACAAGAATAACCAATTTCTAAAACTATATATCTGTTACTTTGCTAAGTTTCGAGTTTAGAAAAGAAAATATTTTTAGAAATCAAAAAACATGAGTGAGGATTACCCGCAACACCCACCTCTCTTTCCAGAATTTTGCTCCTCACTAGGAACTATAATACTAGTT
The DNA here is from genome assembly GCA_025629785.1 of Erythroxylum oxycarpum. Lineage (NCBI taxonomy): Eukaryota > Viridiplantae > Streptophyta > Magnoliopsida > Malpighiales > Erythroxylaceae > Erythroxylum > Erythroxylum oxycarpum. The sequence goes on from JAOTAZ010000007.1 coordinate 699,159, forward strand.
CCCTTGAGAAGGCCTGAACTTCCATTCACACCAGGCTCATCATTGGCAATTAGAGTTTTCTTGCTCATTATCCTATAAATCTCTGTCAGCACTGTCAAAAATGCAGTTTCAACATTTGTGGCCTCAAGAGCTGATGTCTCCATGAAGAAGAGGTTCTCTCTTTGAGCAAACTCTTGGGCATCTTCTTGAGGCACAGCTCTAAGACTTCCCAAGTCGCACTTGTTTCCAATCAGCATTATCACAATATTCTTATCTGCATGCGCTCTCAGTTCATCTAGCCATCTTGCCATGTTATCAAATGACTGACGCTTTGTCAGATCATAAATTAACATTGCTCCTACTGCTCCCCTGTAGTAAGCACTTGTCACTGCCCTATACCTATGAATAGAGAAAATAAAACAGGTTTAAAGATAGTAAACTAAAAGCAAACTAATCAATAATAACATTATTTCATCTTAATTAGTTTGGAATGTGCAGCTTATGATCTTGGATCTGCATCTGTTAGAGAGCCTAATGAAATGCACGGACCAACAGCAGAAACTATCTTGAAATCCAAAGCCAAACAGATGAAGCTTTTGTGACCATGCAATTTACTGTAATGAATGCTCAATGACTTTTAGGATAAGTGCCCAAAGCCAACTTATTTTCGAGATATATCAGCTTCTTAACAACACAACAACCGCTATGAATGAAATATATGCTTCAGAAAGCATCTTTACATCTTCTTTTTCTGGTTGAAAAGAGATTCACATTTACTGAAAAGCATCTTCTATATATGTCATAAAAAATGGCATTAAATTCACAAAAATGTTGCTTCCAAGCACCTTTCATAGTGAGCATAGCAATAAACGAAATTTCAGTGACCCCATTTCATTTGGACCACCTGTTCTTTTATTCAAACTGATCAGAATGTCTTGTAGTATGACAATAGTTAATGATGGTTTAAGGTCAGGTGTTTTTCCTGCAATATCTTTCTGTATGATGCTTACGGATGAGGGATAGCTTAAAAAAGGAAATAGTCCATGAAGAAAATTCACTCTGTTCAGGGCATTGTGTGAAGAACATACAATGGTAAATAACAAGGGATTCAGAAATGTTGCAAGAGTTAGCCTGCTGTTTATGGGGTGACTAGAGGAAATCAACTTGATCAAGTAAAATGGCTGCCAAAACAAAATGGATTTTATTCTCTAAAATCACCTTGTGAAATTGTTTGCAGGAAAGATCAAGAACTTGATTTCTTGAAATTTACCATGTTTGATCTGATACAAAGGCATAGTTTTGTTACATGGCTAATAGTAAGAGACTCCCCTAAAAGACAGATTTCCAAAGAGAGGGAAGCAAGTTGACTCTCTTTCCATTCCATGTCCAGGAGAAGAAAATCAAGAAGCCACCTATTTTTTAATGCTCATAGTCAAATGCTATGTGGAAAGTTATGTCGACGAAGAGTGGACGCAGGCAGATTACTGACAGCAATGGTGATCTGAACTAGGAAAAGATTTACACTATAAAAAAAAGATATGCAGTAGCAGTTGTCAGAATAATTTGCTATTTGGAAATCTATCATATGCGGAGAGAGAGAAACAGAAGAATCTTCGAGGAAGGAATACTTCATCAATCATAAGATTCTATTTGAATAACTAGCATCCCGCAGCTTGCTAATAGTAGTTCTATAACTTTGTATTTGAGATTAGCTATAGTGTAGGAAGAGCATACGCTGATTGAGAAATTCAGACATTCAACCAAAATAGAACGCATATGCAGATGTACATTTGATATAAGCCCGGTATATACAAGAATTTTACACCTTAAGTTTTCCTTTTGATGTTCCAATCTGCAGAAGCATATCCTGAGATAATTACATGAAGATTGAGATATTCTGGAAAATAAAATTGTCTTCAAAATTATTATATATACCACAAACAAGGAGAATTTGCTAATATTGCATTAAACTATGCAGTAAAAAATCACAAATATTGGAACAATAGATTTCTTACTGAGTGATGTAAACTAGACTTAAAGTAACAGAATTAAATGAGGTGCAGATTGGTGATGGATCTTATCATCTTAGCAGAGTTCTGAAACTCTTAAGGCAAAACAGAGAAAATTACTAAAATAAATAAGAACTTTTGCAACCTAGTCAAACGCTTTTCAGTAAAAACTAATAATTACAGAATGATGTCAAACAGGAAATAAAAAGTTGCTGCATTCAGAACCTTAACGTTAAGAGAGTAAAGCCCACCCATTTCAACTTCTTTACCTTCCATATAACTAAACTAATGCTCTTCACTTCCACTTTTCTTAATCCAGAACCACAAAACAGAATCCAGATATTATTTCCAATTTCAGATATATAACTTGTGTAGCAATTCTAGAAGAACATAATCCTGATTCACGTCTACTCTTAGCTCTCACTGAGCACTAAATATGTTTTCTTCTTCCATATATCATGGGCATCAAGGCCCAGTAGTAGGACCTTAAGCATAATTGATATCGTGCGCTCAAACATCCAAATACGAAGTTCTGATCCTCTCACACCTGTTTTAAACAACTCCAGGAGGTGCATTTATACAACCTAGGGGTTTCTTTTAAGTTATCATTAAGACAACTCTGTTTCTTTGAATATAGACTATTACCCCTAAATCAACAACAATAGAAGCAACTATTTTTTGCTTTAAGTAACAAAAGTTCCATAATCTATGCTGTATTCTGTCAGTTTCATATCATCATTTTCCTGGGAATGCGAAGAGATGGACCAGAGTTAATATATATCCTTCAAAACATTGTTCAGGAAAGCTGAGCAAATCAAAAGCAGCAAACCTACACTTAACATTATTCGAAACCAATTAGCTTGTAATAATCATACAGGATGATCACCCATTTTCCTACTCTCCTAAATGCATATAATTCAGAATGCCTATTAATATATAAGGAGATTGTGGGAAGAAGTAAAAGTTAAAAGGGAAGTGACAATCACCTTTCTTGGCCAGCAGTGTCCCAAATCTGTGCTTTGACCGTTTTACGGTCAATAGAAAGAGTTTTGGTCTGGAATTCAACCCCAATAGTGGCCTTTGAATCAACGCTAAAAGCATTTTTAGCGAAACGTGCAAGAAGCTGTGATTTCCCAACTGCTGAATCTCCAATCAACACAATTTTGAAAACATAATCAATCTTTTGATTGAAATCCACATAACTCGACATCCTCTCCAAGTCAATTAAGCGCTTTACCTTCCCTTCAAAATTTAACAAAGCACCTAAACTAGCCTAGTATAATAGGTATATAAGAAAGGTCAAGATTAAAGATCTATATAATAGCAACTCCTTCGTTGATGCACGCATATTAATATTATCATTATATGCTATATAGCAACACCAATTAAACAGGACATAATTAAGACATCGTCGGGGAAATTGGAGAAAGCTGAAATGAGGAGTGGAACATAAAGATTAGGATTAGGGTTAGGTTTAGGGTTTGAATTGGGCTAGCAAGTGTTCATGGTGAGGAATTTGTGTTTGCCAGTTTTGTGGTATAGGAAGAAGAAGACCAACGGTCAGTGCGGGTCCCATCAACGGTCAGTGCGCGGGTCCCGTCAACGGTTTTGTTATGCTCAAATGGTTTGGTTGGTGTTTTGACTTTACACTTCTAAATAACATTTTTTTTTGGTTGAAGGGACTACAACGAAGACAATTAAAAAGGTGTCTCGAAATTAACGTCTTAGACAGATCCTCTAGAAGGATAAGGTGGCATCTTATAGGTGTAGTAGATAAATAATGAACGTCGATATCAAAATGCGTTGCATATACCGCGAGCCAGTTGACGTAGCTGTTGCTCTCTCGGTAGACATGCCGAAAAGTAACACTCCATTTGCGAGCAAACAGCTTGTGAATTCCCATGACGATGGGGTTGAGTACCCAAGAACGAATGTCTACTGAGGACAGGAGCTCGAGCACCACCACATAATCAACTTCAAGCTCTTTCCGTCGATAGTCTCGATCCTAAGCAAGAGTAAGGCCAGAATAGAATCATCTTGCTTTGTCGCACCTAAAGAAGATCTCATACAATCATTCTTCTTTATCACAAGTGAAGTTGGACACTTTATAATTACCATTTAAGGTCAATAAGAATTTTCACATTATGTATTTTTAACAATTCTCTTAATTTTAACAATTATGCAACCATATACAATTCAATATTTCTCTTTTTTATTCACACTAATGAACAAAAGCTAAATATTGTTGAAATGATAAGCGATGGCGGTGGTCAACAATTAAGGCTTGGACAGCTACAATAATTAATGCTACTGAAAATTCAACAATTGTAGTTGTAGCATTTGTGGCTGGGGCAGCTAATTGTTAACTGTCTAAATCGTGTGAGGGAGGCCTATAAATAGGTCTCTCCATTTCATTTACATATCATCAATTCTTGGAAATTTCTTAATTCGTTTAAAGAGTGTTTCTCCTATTTCTTGAGAGATTTAAGTGTTTCTCTTTGTAAAATAGAGAGAGATTGTAACTCCTACTTTTCGTAGTAAATTTTTTTCTTCTTGTCCGTGAATTCTATCCTAGTTTATTTGAAGGTTTTCCACGTAAAATATGTGTATTCATTATTATTCCTTCAATCTTATTTAGCTACGAACTTGTTCTAATTTGGTCTACTTTTCTTAACAAATATATGTTATGCAATGCACATATGCACTCTTTAACTTTTTAAGACTCTTGACAACTCTTTAAAAAGTCAAAAATTATTCTTTCAACTTAATTATGGTCTATTTATACCAAATTAACTTAAATCAATGAACACACAAATTAGTGGTTACAAAGGCTAGTTTTTAGACTTATTTCAATTTGCTCCAATAAATTTATGTTCAACTTGGGTATTATTGAATCCTTACTTGAATACTCAACACTTATTATGTAACTTTTAAATCATCACATAAACTAATCGGTGGTTTATCAATCGATACTTCGACTAGCTAATGATCTAGCCAACGTAACTCTTCTTATATGTGTATGTGTGTGTGTGTATTAGGCAAAACTAAAACTATACAAAAACCATCTTGCTAGAAACATTTTGAAAGATGAATTTTAAACACCTTAATTTTATTCAAAAGCATTAAAATGCCCCCTTTTTGATAAAAACTTGATTTGAAACTATTTCAAAAGTTTTTCAAAGTTTATATAAAGATTAAGTTGTTTTCTTTAAATCTTCTCTTTGTTGTTAAATGATTTAAGCATTATACTTTACATGAAAATGATCATGTAATGAATAAAACTTTAGAACACTGAAATAACCAAGATAAAGTTACAAAAAAATATTATAATGAATTGTACATAATAAACGACTTTATATTTTTTGATAAACTTTGCTTGAATTACTTTGAAATTCTCTTGAATTGTATTTGATGTTAT
>JAOTAZ010000007.1:704664-716876 GCA_025629785.1 Erythroxylum oxycarpum
ATACTAATTAAAATATAATAAAATGGTTACAAATTAAAAAATAAATACAAATAATAATAGATTAAATAAAGGGTCAATTACTAAAATTAATCCAAACTTTCTTCAAATTTTCAATTATAGCCCGAACTTTAAAAGTAGTAATAAAATGCCCAAATTTTTAATTTTTTTTTTCAATTCTAACCCGACGTTAGTCTTACCGTTATCTTGGTTGATGTGACTTTGTCACATGTCAAAGGATCCCCACTTATCAAATATGTCAACGTCATTAAGGAAAGCTTGTCTTGTTAGCGAAACGACATCGTTTCCTGTTGGTAGTAAAACGACGTCATTTCAAGAAAATTAAAAGAAGACTTGCTCCTCCTCTTTCGTTCTCACTCAATCTATAACCTAAAATCCCTGAATTTTTAGACATTGTTTCTTCCCTTCCTCCCAGACACACACATAGAACTTTTGAACTACTAATGACTTTCAAGTGAATTTGGAAAGTTTAGTTATAACTGGGCATTTGATAATCCATGTGGTTGGACAGAAGATCCTCAGAACTAATGGAGAGGTCAGTGCTTGTTTAGGAGACATCAAACCTGAATATATTGTCATTTTCGGAATAGCCTGGACAATGTTGACCCATGGTTAACTCAAACTCTATGGCTTCGTTATGTTCTCTCAATGTAGGTTGGATCAATGTGTACTAGTCTTACATATAATTATTGTGAAGAGGCGTTTGATATGATTCAAACTCCGAATCTAAAAAACTTTTGGTAAACTATGACAATCAATATGAACCATATTTTATGGGGATATGTTCTCACTATTTTCTTGTATTACGGCTTGCAGGCATCCTGCTAGATACTCAGAATCTGGATGTAGCAAAAAGGCGTACAACAAGAGACTCAAAAGCAGTTCAATTACTTATAGTCAGTTTGGCGCCAAACTATTGAAATGCCATTTTTATCAACGTATTGCTATTCTTCCACACTCTGCAAAATACATTATATTTATCTATGTTTTGATTAAACCTTTTCTTTCTCTTTTGTCCATGAATGGTGAAAGATTAAAGAGAAAAGTCTTCTTTGAAGCTTTGCAACAAAATTATGGAAGGCCTCCAATTGACAGTAAGATCTCTTGCACCTAATGAATATTCTGCCTCTGCATTACTGTTTTTAGATAATAACCAAAGGGAGAACGTTAGGTGCTATTGATTTTGTCATTTGATTGTCATTGCTTCATTGTGATTGATGGATTTTCTCATTGTTGCAATCCTACCATTTTCTTCTGCAACATATTGCAATTATCTTGAACACAGAAAGCTCACCTCATTCTTTTTCCTCTTCTTTAATGCTAACCAAATGCTAAAAAATGAACTTGCATTGAATTATCTTTATTCACTAAATGATTGATATTGAAGATAAACAAAATATCTAATATTGATCAAGTTCTATAAAATGGTGTCACTAATAACTATAAGTTGTCTTTGCTTGTAATTTATACAACTTACTTGCATCTTTTTGACTCTCGTAATGACTAACAATTTCGTCTTTATTAACATAAGTGGTCAAGTTCTAATTAGCAAATCACTATAGGCAACAAAGATAATGTAGCACATATGGAGAACAGAGGCATAGAAAGAAGGTTAGGTTCCACCTATCCCAATGAAGCCACCATACGTAATCTAGACAAGAATCCCAAAGAAAAGGTTGCAAAAATGAAGAGGGATGCACCAAAATCAGGCAAGCTTTACTTATCCCATTACATCTTTTAAATAACAGTAACACCACAAGCACCACAAGAAGAGGACTAAATAGAATCAAAGATATTGGAATTCAAATTCAAATTGGTCTTAATTTTTTGTTTTATATAAAGAAAGTTTTGTTATCTTTTTAAAATGTAAGTTATAGATCCACATTGTTGATACAATTTGCAGCTAAACAAAACAAAGTCTCACCCCCTACAGCGGCACCAATGCAAGCAGGTTGTGATGCCTCTAAAGGAAAGAACAAGTTCTCCCTGGCAAAGATCTTTGGCTTTGGTTCAAAAAGAAGGGAAAAAATATAAGCATTTATTTGATTTTTATTGTAGATTTCCATACAGTATAAACCTTGAGTGTGATATAATGGAGACATATTAGAGTCTTTTTAATGTAATTATATTGAAATATTTACCAGATATAATATCTTTAAGAGTTATTAATTTTGAACTTTAACAGATAATGGCAATCTTGTTCTTTACCAAATCATATTTTTATTGACCACTTGTTGGTGATATTCCTTTTCAACCATTAACCACATCTAACACCTTCACTTTTCCTAGTATTAATTATTTATTTGAAGATTGGCAAACCCTATTTATTGAGATGTGTAGACATAGAAGATACATGGCTTTCACTACAAAACTCAAGTTCTTAAGATTATTTATCTGAAGATTGACAGATCCTAGTTATTAAGATGCGTAGACATGGAAGATACATAGGCTTTCACTGCAAAACTTAAGCTCTTCTGCATGTGCCTGGTCCTGTTGTCCTGACACTAGCTTGCATACATACATGCATATGTTTATATATGTACATCATACAACTATGTTTCTTTTCCATATGAAGTGTATAAAAAGCAACTTCTTGCTATTAGTGATTCCATTATCAACAGGTTGCCCCTAAAATTCTCTTCACATGTCAATACATGTTCTTATGAATACAAAAATGATCTTAAGGATATGTGTAATGTGTATTAGGATGAATGAATGAGCATTGAAGAACATAAGGTAACTATGAATGAGAATTGAGAAATTGTATGAATATATATTGCTAGAAAAAGGTTTATGAATGTATGATTGATGAATTTAGAGTAATCAAACTTAATTAAGGTATAAGCCTAATTGCAAACTAATTAAATGCAAGTTAAATAATTGAATAGTCAAGACCTTGCATAAGAAAACATACCTGGAAAAGTCAATTGAGCATGCATTGAAACATGACACATAAACATGTGCATGATTTTATATTCATTTGATTAAACAACTTAATGATTTATGAATTATATGTGTATTTCATGATGATAGACGCGTAAGGCGATCATCAACATCCAGACATTGCTGGATCATCAAGGCAATAGCTTTTTTGGAGCATATTGTAAGTTAACCTAGATGTGTAAACTCAATTGTATATGTGCTTCTGCTTGGATTATACATTTAATATGGAAAATGTGTATAAATGATTAATAAATGCTGGACATAGATCCGAGAAGTTTTTTATATGGTATGAGCACACTGAAATAAAGGGTATTAAAAGCGTGACATATGGATTGATGTATTTCATTGATATGCATGATCAGATGAAGGAGTTGTAATCGTAGTGACCAATGTGAGAAAAGAGCTTTAAGCTCAGGATTGTGAAAAAGAGCCTCAGGCTCAGATAATATGGACTTGTAATCCACAACAAATTCGAGTCAAAAATGATCTCGGTATCCACAACAGATATGGGATAATAAATTGGGTTGATAGGCGCTCATTCACAACAAAGTAAAATAAGAAGGAAATCACATGTGCATTTGCATATACAACTTTATGAATGATTGAGATGAATTATTGAATTTTTTGAAATAGTGATATGCAATGTTTGTGTACATGTTGTACTTGTTGAAATATGTTAAAATGTGATGCGGTATTCAATACTAGATGATGTGATATAATTGTTATATTGGGTTATAATTTATCTTAGTGTTCTGACTTGAGTGAATACATCGATGATAGTTCACTCACTGAGTTTAAAAACTCGTCAAAATTGCAATGTTGTTTTTCAGGTTCAGTTCGAAGGAGTTATAGCTACTGAGGTTAAATATAAGTCTAGTAATTGTATTTTAGGGATAAGAATGACTCAAAGGTCTGATCAACTGAATCTGAGGAGTCTAGTTAGAATGTTTTAGCTTAGCATCCCATTTCATGTTGAACATTTTATATGGAGTATTAAACTCTTAAGTGTTATGTAACGTATATACATAGATTATGAATTGTAATAACACAATGTAAGTTTATGTTTGTGAATAAAATGGGAAGAATTGATCTCTTTGAATGCTTGCAATATGTGTGATGCGTTAAATTAGTTAATGTGATTATTCTAACGTGTCATTCTCATAGAGTATGTTCTCGAATATCTTCTAGTATGTTCGGGCATATGCTTTATAGAAGTGGTATGCTACATATCGTCTGTTAGAAAATCGAATGAAAAAGTTTTACCTTAAAAAAGTAAAAACATGGAAGTTTTTGATCATTAGATTTTTACTAGTATTTTTTATTTACAAAAATAATAACACAATAATTTCCAATTTAGACTAATAGTAATGTATAATGTTGTTAAATGCTCAAGTCAAAGACATTTTGGTTTTTACATCTACAAGTCCCATAACCTTAAATACAAACAATATAATGTTTAAAAACTACAAGGTAAAATGTCTCCTTAACGTAAATTTATAGTAATTATTAATTTTTCATGATAGTAATATAAAATATTAGAATGCCTAATAAAAAGCCATTAAGTATGAAAATGACTTATAAAAAAAATGGAAACATGCTACTAAAAAATTACTTAATAAGTGCAATAGGCTGTGGATCATCTAGCAAAGGCCTATAAAAAAGGAAAATACCATATAGTAAAAGCATTTAAGGAGTAGACCTCATAACAAATACACCTAAATAATTGACTACCCCGAAAGCTAAAAGATGGGCTTTTCTGAAAAGCTTCAAATTTGAGCTTTTGAAAAAGCTGTATTTTAGTTTTTTCAAAAGTTATTTCTACTTCAAAAGTACTTTTGAAGTTTGCAGCCAAACACTTATTTTTTCTCAAAAATAGCTTTTGCGGTAAAAAAATACTTTTGAACCCTCCAAAAGATGAACCGAACAAGCACTAAGGATCAAAATCTTAACTAGAAAACATCAAATAAGAAATAAATGTTAAGAAGAATGGATATTACTTTTTTTTAATTCTAATCAAGATGTAAGAAAAATCACTTCACTTCTTAAAATTAATATGAATAAGACAAATACTCAGAAATTTGTTATAAGTTGTCTACTCCCAACCTATAACAAATTTTAAAATTATATAAATTAAGAATGAATTAAGCTTTGAAATTTTATTTGAGCATAAATTAAGGTTTAAAAAGTTGAGTAACAAATTTTTGGATCAAGGATATAAAATAAAATAAAATATTATGTTATTTGGTAATAGATCATATATAACTCAAATTTAAATAGAAGAAGAAGATACATTTTAACTCTTAGTATTTTTAATAAAATCTAAAAAAAGAATTTAATTTTCTATATAAATAATCTTGAATTGTTACATAAATCATAAATGAATCCTTTTATAAATGGAAAAAATATCAATTCGATCATAATTCCATCTGTTATTGTTATTGTCAAATCATATGAAATCAAATTTTACTTGGGGAGTCTATCATTACCATATTAACATTCCAACTAGTTCCTTACCTTCTAATTATCTAATTTTTTAATTAAGAGTTTAAATCCCTAATTTTTAGTCCATATCTACGCTCTCTAATGACATGAAAAGTAAAATGATCATGTTTAGAGGGAGTCCCAATTAAACAAAATCATTTAAAATATAGTATTCACCCATTCATATAAAAACACCACTCAATAGTTTCTTGTAAATAATAGTCAACTTCAACTATAAATTTTAAATGACATGGTGATAATTGTCCCTCTAACATTACTCTCTATCATCCTTAAGTTTAAAATTTGCTCAACCTCTTATGAATAATTTGGCTAACACTACAGGAACATATATCAAAAAATGAAAGAAAAAGAAGAGGATGATATAAATGCATAAATCTGAATGACATGCTTATCTTACACTTGTCTATAGTAGGAGATACATCAAGATGCGTTAGAGATTACAAAGACATAAACTAGATGTTTGTATCTTTAATTAGAAAATTAGGAATTCGGAGGGAAAGAAGTTAGGTAGAGACAGTGACGAAGTCAGGAATTTAAGATAAGAGGGCCTAAATATTTAATTTTTTTAAATTTTGAGGGGCCCAGTGTACCATTAATTCTTAAATAACTCCACCCTGATATATATATATTAAAAATAAAAAATATTTAATAATCTCTGGTGCATCACTGAGCTTCATGTGCCTCCGTTATTGGCTAGAGATAACAACAATAATAGTGTGTCCATCATTAAAAAATTGTCTGTCATGACAGTGTTAGACAAAATTATACTGGAAATGATATATTTTATCTATTTAAAGGTACTTTATTATAACTTATATAAGATTAAGGATTTACTTTTTAGCTTATATAAATTATGCCTTTTTAGCTTAAATAAAAATTGATTTAATGTCAAGATTACCTATCGCACATTTTAGTAATAACCTCTGCTCTGATCATAACCATGTAGAAATCCATAACTTGTTTGGAAAAGAGACTAGAAATCTGTTTAGGTTTAACAAATAAATAATCAAGATTATTGGTTTTGAGGAATTCATACAGAGATGATTAGTAGTTAGCATAAAATGATTTAAAGCCTACAAGTGTGTGAGGAAATTATAAGTGAAACAGGAACTCAAACTTTTGAGCATAAGGCACTTTAATAATTAGAATAGAAAAATATTCTCAATCAAATCAAAACAAGCCTCACCTTAGGCTTCAGATCACCTATGCCCCCTACCCTGTGCCACAAAGCATCCCAACCATCCATGTGCGCAGGTGATCTGCTCCCCCCACCTTAACCTAGATGATGATTCCATAAAATTGAAAGAAAGGCAAGCTTTGTCCAAGTACAGTCACACCTTAAAGGCTCAAAAATCTCTATTAAAGTAGAAATATAGAATCCAGTGGCTCTTAGAGGGGGATAGGAATACTAAATTTTTCTATAATGCAATTTGTGTTTAAAGAACCTCAACAAGCCCAGTTCATTGACAATTAAGAAAGGGAAAGGATCTTGAAAGTAACAAATGCTAATGAACTTGACTCACAATTTCTTCCAAAAACACTTTTTATGTACTTTTAATAAAAATGCTTCTTCTATGTAGGTTTTAAGAACATTCAATCTCTAGAAAAAATCCTAATTACTTCATTCATTTAAGCAAACATATAAAGAGTTCTCTTCAATATAAACCCACGTAAAACATCTAGACTAGATAGGTTGAATTCATTTTTTCTTCCAAAAAGTATGGATTTTAGATGGTGAACAAGTTTATAATGCAATCATAAAGTTCTTTATTAAAGGTAAGAAGTTGTAAGAAATAAATGAAATATTTATCTATCCCATACCCAAGATTTCCAATCCTACACTTTAAAACTTTTGATTCGTATCCTATAGTAATGTAATTTGTAAGATTATCTTAAAATGTTGGTCATAGGATTGAGAAGAATCATGGAGTCCATTAATCCACACTAAGGTGCTTTCTTTTAAGGTAAAAATATTAAAGATAGTGTTTGGTTTGGGTGGGTACCTCTGCGGTTGGCTGGGGCATGGCCCAGGCCCACAGGAAGCATCTCACCGCCAAGAAGGAATTGTCCCCTTGCTGGGTAAGTTGCGAGTCGAACCCAGGATCAAGGAGTTTTGTTGGCGTGGAACGCCACGCCTCATACCACTGAGCTGGTTGGGTCGGCTATTCTAGGCCTAAGCTCAAGTCCACGTATCCACGACCTATTTGCAAGTGGCAACCTCTCACTCATATACAATGACTTAAACCTAACAGGTATTTACTATATAAGTTGATTATCTCCTTACGACGAAGGTACGAGATAGAAAACTCTACTTGTCTCTGTTCTCAATTATCAAAACCCTTACAAAAACACTAACTTGAGTGTCGGAGGGGCCTTCCGGGAACTAACCCCCGACGTGCCTTATTTGTTTTGCAGGTATCCTATAGCCGAAATCAATCAGAATCATGGATCTGAATAACGATGTTCAGCCTCGACAAAATCCGACTAAACCAGTGTTAGTTTTGAATAAGAGCTTTTTAAGAATTATAACAAGAAGGAAACAATTGGAAGCTACTTAATGAAGATTGAATTATACAAGAACTTGGATTCTACCAATTAGAAATTCCTTTTTCACACAATAGAGGCATTTGGTTATCCACAACTCTTCACTAAATGGTTAAAGCAATATGTGACCATAACTTCTTATAGAATCATATTGAATGGTGATGCCACTCAAATGTTCACAGGACAAAAAGCCTAAGAAAAGGTGGCCATTTATCTTCTTACCCCTTGGACCAATAAGGTTGATCCCCAACCCTATCTTCTTACCCTTGCACATTATATGTTGAGGTACTTACTAGGCTTATAACTTTTAATATTAAAAAAGTATATGACTTTACTTATCTCCACAAGTGTAAGAAGTTGGAAATCTTTAATTTGTCCTTTACGTGGAGTTGATGACAACTCAAATCAAATAACTTATACTCTTTGTGAACTTTCAATGAGCTCTTAGGCCTCTCCATAAATCATAATAAGAGCCACCTATTTTTAGGTCCAATAAAAATATTCTAAAATCCTTAAGGGAACAAAAGGCTAAAAGCAAAGATATTAGACAATAGTACTAGCTATTAAACGTGAAAGTAAGTTTAAGATTTATTGATCCTCGGCTAATTTACCCAGCCAAACCAGGGCTTCAATTCTTCTGTCCCATTTTAGCTAGTACCTTCTGTCTCAAGAACATCTCAACTATACAATAATTAAGAGAGAGGAAATTTAAATGGCTAAGATGTTGTTGGGACAAAAATGCTGAGCAAAATAGGACAGAAAATCTTATGCCGCCAAATTAAGGATTGGGGGCATCAGATCCTTTGATCTAATTTTTGTGGACCAACTCTGTGCCATTGCATCTAATCCATCCATTTACGTAGAACCATATAAATAGATAGCTGAAATACAATAGTACAAAACAAGTCCATAAAAAGTAAACCAGAAAATCTAATCCCGAGATTGGGACGGGGTCCATACAAGGAGCAAGTGCATCAGATTCACATAGTCTGAGGGTACTAATTAAGATGGTGGGAACAGTTGAGGCTATTAATGAATCAGTTGTCCCATTGATTTGATCCTTACGATCCACATAAAAACAAAAGAACTACTAAAATTTAAATAAGCTTTAAACACGTGTGTCCTTATTGCCCAAAACTAAAAACAAATAGAGACAGAGGTCCTATCCGGTTATGTTCTGTACAGAAGGCAGTCAGATAATTTGATTTCGCATCGGCTTCTGGTTACCTGAACACTTACAGTTGGCTCTTTTGTCACTGAGAGTCTGTCAAAAAAAAAGGTAAAGAGGGGTTAAAATTAACATAGGCCAGCCCAGAATATATTATCTGATATCAAATCCCGATACCTTGTACTGCTTCTGAAGATCTTTGATGTAATCCACAGCCAAATCTAACATGTCAGCTGTGCTTGTTTGCTGCAAAGAAGAAGAAAAACTTTCATGATAACACCATAATTATTCAAGGTTGACAGAAGAGCAATCATTCAGAGTTCTACCTTGTCCATGTTTGGAACCAACTCTTGTAGCTTCCTCATTCTTTCACTGATCCGGGTTCTTCTCACCTGAGAAATCACTCGTAAAGCTTGTAATAGGAACGCACAGCATACAAATCTTTAACAAAAATATAAATGGATCTTACTCTTTCAGCTACGCTTCGCGGATGAGTAGCACAGCCACGCTTTGCTCTAATTTTACAAGGCACAGAATCTTGAAAGTTGAGGAACTTTTCTACAGGAACCATTTCTGCTGAAATCTTTGGTAAACTCAAGTGGTGGGATAACAAGGGAACATGATTTCCATGTTCTTCACTCTAGATTTCATCAAACCACACTGTAAAAATTAGACTATAATCAAGCTTGTCAAGTGCCCTGATCCCCCAATATGAGAATTTATACCTGGGAATTAGCAAACAGCTTTCCGCTTCCATTTTGATCTCTTTTCAAGTTGCTTATATCCTCAGCATAATGAGATTCGCTCCAGGAATTATATGGGAATCCAGGACTACCATAAAATCGACTATTGTCACTGAGCTTGCCATTGTCAGGGCTGCCTGTCACAATGCTTTCACTCCCAATTTCAGAAATATGTGACAACATCCCTAATGAAGAAGGCACCCTCGATAAGAAACTCAGTTGAGACTTCAATCTTGGACTTCCTTCGCCATTGGTACTGTTTGCAGGACTGTAATTTCCCGTACTTTTTACCGTGGCATAGCCTGCAATTCACTGAGACATACTCAACGATTCCTATTCCTTCTATCTTCTTCAATAGACAAAGTTGCTTTTTTTAACAAATTTCTGTCCATTTATCGAAATATAGGGAGAAAGTAATGAATCACAAATTGCTCGGCAAACCTAATGAGGAAAATGTTCTGTCAGGTATCTAACTGAACTGATGTTAGTTAGAAAGGTTTGAAATTTCCGGGATAAGCTACACTTCTCTCGTTGAATCCGGAAGAAACTTTTTCAATCGAACGAAATATTATTGAGTGAACTACTCAAATTTGTTCCTTTTCTATCTCTCTAACAATTCATTCCTCATCTGGCCTCCTTAGATCAATCTAACAAAAATAAGCATATTTGAAAGAAGATCAAATTTGGATAAGAGAACATTTGGCCTCCTTAATGTATCAGATTAGTATTTTTAAACCAGCTTCTTCAATCACAGCTAATCTGCATTTCAGAAAGACAACAGAAGCTAATAATCCCAGAATCTTACAAAGACACATGTTCCCTGAAAAGTGCCTAAAAACCATCTCACTTACAAAGAAGAGAAAGAAAAATACCATTTTGGGCAGGCAAGTTGCCAAAAAGTCCAGCAGGGGAGCTATTCTGCCTAGCAAGAGTTGAGTCAATCTTTTTCACTTGCTCAGGTTGATGCAATTCCATGGTACCAAACAAACCATGTGAAGTATCCAAGGCCGAAGAGCAAATGGATGAATTCTGCCTTGGATAATGAGGAGGCAGGGGAGAATAAATTTGCTGTGAATTCACAAAATGACCAGCCGCCTCTCTTACTCCTGCTGCAAATTTATCCTCGAACTCATTCAAACTGGAGATTGGATCGTTGAGGGATCCATTATCGACGAAATTTGAGAAAAGTAAGCCCGGAGCTGAGCGAAACCGCAATAAACCTGAACCGGGTTGTTCGTTTCGGTGGTGATAATTGTGACTAATACTTGAATCCATGAATAAAGGCTCAGTATTTCTCTGCTTTTGCTCTGTTTTCACCATTTTCCGCCGCTTTCTTGTATTAAAAAACACCGTAGGCTCACTTTAAGAGATTTGATGCCAGAGAACCATCCAAATTCGTTTGAGTAAAAATTCCGGGAATATTTTCCTGTCACTATCTGTAGTAAATCTTTAGCAGCTTACTTCTTAAGCAGAGAAAGATAAGATCTTGAAGAGCAAGCAACCAAAGAAAAAGTCCAAAGCCTTTATATAGGGAAGAAAATATAGCTAGAAGAAGAACCTAAGAATAACTTAAAGCTAGTAAATTACCAAAAACTCAAATTAATGGAGGTTGAAAACTCGAAAGGCATACAAAGATGGCATAAAAGTGACAGAGAAGGCGATGGTTGTGAAAACAGAGTAGAGGATAAATAAGAGGCTCAAATTTGGTTTTCAACGCACCGAGAGAGACTTATGCTGCCATTAATATTGTGGGGTTGAGGACGGGAACAGAAGGAAGAAGTTGCTATCTTTTGTCTTGTTGGAAAATGAAGCCAATGTCTAAAGTACACCGACTTACTTTTCTCAATTTCGGGTCTCGGTCTCACTCACTCTCCCCACCATTGCCTTTTGGTCCTTTCCTTTTCGGCTTTTGCTTTACTAGTATGGCACTTCCTGTAGTATGATTATCTACCTAGCATCATGTTTTTATGTCAAGCTTACTCGATTAGGATGTCTTTACTGCTACTGTGCGCAAAAGGAAATTTGTCTTCGGAGCTTCAAGATAAGACTTTAATAAATCCTTCTTAATTTGTCTCAACGTGGAGTCTTTAATAATTGCAGTGTTTATAGATTTGGATCGACATTAAAATACTGATTCCACCTGGTTCTATATTGGCCTTTTCCAACTTTGGAATCAAGTTGACTCTTCAATCTGATGTGTTATTAAATTTCAGTTTTGATCTATAGGCATAAATTACTTAATTAGATAATTAAAGATAAATTAAAGAAATTTAATTTATATTTTTTTTTTGATA
>JAOTAZ010000007.1:784391-795968 GCA_025629785.1 Erythroxylum oxycarpum
GAAGAGACCGAAGTCTCGACACCGAAGTGTCCATATCAGAAGCCACCGAAGTGTCTCAGAAGACCGAAGTCTCGACATCGAAGTGTCTCAGGAGAGACTGAAGTCTCGACACCGAAGTGTCTCAGGAGAGACCAAAGTCTCGACACAAATGTGTCCATGAGCAGCTGCAAACCCTTCTAGGCATGCCTATTTACCCACAACTCGAACAGAACAAATCATTTCAGACATTGCACTTCTAATAAAATAATCATGCAACAATCGCCTCAGACGTTCATTCTCCGGAACAGTACGTAATCAGTACAGCACACAACACTTGGACATTCATTGTCCGGAACAATACACAATTCAGTACAGAACAAATCAAAGTGAGACCGTCCCAGATCTCTTACTTATTTACCGATATTACTTATTGAACTTATTGTAGTACTTACAACATTGACTGTGTTACCTGTATTACTTACCTAAATCGCCCTTCGTGTTTATTGTCTCGAAGTCCCGGCAATATCTGGCAGTGGTCGGTCTATGCGTTCCTCTAGCACAATTAACACATATCCAAATCACTATTGGACATAGGTACACATTCACTACTGTCTATTGCATATGTATAATGCATGTTCATGACAAATTTTCGGGATTAATCACGAAAGTACTCAATAGATCCGGATGTAGTCAAAGTCAATAATTCCTTTTCAAACTTATTAAATCGGAAAATGTCCAAATTCATATAAATAAAATAATGTAATATATAATATAACGGCTAGTTACTAACGGTAAAAAAAAAACGACTAGTTAACGGTACAAAACTGCTCTATAAATAGATATCACTCCTCCATCATTTCCTTCATCCCTACAAATTCTTTCTTTCTTACCTCCTCGCAATT
Source organism: Erythroxylum oxycarpum (assembly GCA_025629785.1). Taxonomy (NCBI): domain Eukaryota; kingdom Viridiplantae; phylum Streptophyta; class Magnoliopsida; order Malpighiales; family Erythroxylaceae; genus Erythroxylum; species Erythroxylum oxycarpum. The sequence goes on from JAOTAZ010000007.1 coordinate 785,273, forward strand.
TCTTCTTGATTCCAATATTGTCCGCTATCGCAGTTTTTTGTGTGATTCTTATCCTTATGTATCTTTGTTTCATTATTAGTGTAGAGCTAAATGATCCAGCTCGCCCTTTTTTTCTCTTCTTACCATTTCCTATGATCCTTATGTTGTTTATTGGTATAGCATTTGAGAATTAATGTCATATCTATGTGAATAAATGTATCTCCAGCCATCTACATGTACTCTTTACACATACGTATTACTACTGTTCACAAATACGTACGGTACTGTATCTCTGGCACTGTTCACTATTCACTATTCTGCACTGTTCACTGCACTGTTCACTATGCACTATTCTGCACTGTGCACTGTTCATCATCTTCTCCGAATTTCCAATTTGCAGAAATTTTTCTTCTTTTTTTTCTTTTCTTCTCAATTCTTTTAGCATCTTCACTTAAAAACTAACCTATTTAGCACGTCTAACCTATCAGAATCATCCAAATCTGCAAACATGACAAATCTACCAATTGCCTACCCCCTTTTTCTTATCCTTCCATAAAACCAGATCATATATATAACCATACATGCAAACATATATATAGATAACACCATAAACGAAAACAGTATAGCTACTTACCTATTTAGCTAGGAATTCCAATAAACCTGACGCTTGGTGAAGACGAAGAACAAGGAAAAACTTAAGCTACCGACCGGTTTTTAATCTAAAACAGCTGAGCATATGCCACGAATATGCTATTAAATTAATAAAGTAATGAATAGTTAAATAACCAAAAACATTGTTATGAATTCTTATGACAAATAAATACCCAAAATTTCCAGAAAACTTCCGAAAATTTACCAAAATTCCGTCATAAAATAATGACTCTCAAAATAAATTATCAACTCAAAATTAGTTCACCAACAATTTCTAAAAATATTTGAAGTATACAAAAATTACTAAAAATATAATAATATTGTCCAAATCAATCCGAAGTTTCATTAAACCAATATACCCGGAAAATGCCATGAATGCATGCCAAAATACTTAAGCACAATTAAGTACATAAGCAATAGCAATAACAAACGTAATTCGTACTAACTTCCTTTACTATTCTAACCCCTAATTTGGGGCGTTACATTATTAATGCTTTTAGAGGTCTTTAAAAGACCTAAACTACTGATGAAATGGTGAGAAAGTTGCTTACGCCATTTATACGGATTTAAGAAGCTAAAGTGACAACCACATAAAATTTTAAGGAATTAACAATACTACCATTGGAAAAAGATTATTTGATCTCTCCTCACCTACGAAATGAGGCTTAAAGATGATCTCTCATCACCTACAAAATGAGGCTCAAAGAGCCACAAAACAAGCAACAATTCTAATGAGAAAGAACCTAGCATTCAAAGTCCTAAAGAGAAATCGAGTAAGAAGAATAAGACATCCTTAAGTGGAAATGATGATAAAGACATCACCCTTGTCACTAGGACATTTAAGAAGTTTTTAAAGAAATAAAACTTCCCCAAAAGAAAAGATTTCAAGGAAGGTAAGAATGATTTAAAGTGCAAATCTTTAAGCATTATTCATTTTGAATATAGGAAACTCAATGACATGAAATCCCAATTTCCTCTCCTCAAAGATTATAAATGAAATGAAAAGAAGAAAAAGTGTTTTGGTTGATAAGAATATTATTTTCAAATGAAAATGAGCTTAGGCTAAATGGTCATATCATTCACAAATTCCTTTAAATACTTTAAATTAACCCTATTTTTAAGAAGCTGTTGATGCTACAATAACAATAGTTCTAGAATTTAAGGCATCTTCTTATTATAAGATTATGTGCCTTTGTTTTCATATTTAAAAAAGGAGTGTTAATTTATTGAGAATACATGTAAGTCTAATTAGGAATCAACATAATGCACTATTATAACTGATGGGTTGATTGATCAAAGACAAAGAACCTTGATTAATTTTTTGGCTTATTATAATATTGAAACAACTTTTATCAAGTTTCTTGATGCATCTGATATGGTAAAAAGTGCTCATGTTGTATCTGAATTATTTTTTGAAATTTATCAAGTGTGTTAAACCAAAAAATGTTATGCACTTTATTATAGATAATGCAACTAATTATATATCAGTTGGGTATTTTTACATTTTAAGTATAGGCATATTTATTGGTTTTTATATGCTCCTCATTATTTAAATCTCATTTTAAAAGATATTGGTTGTATAGACCGTATTCTTAATCTTGCTCCATATGCATCTAAGGTCATATTTTTTGTGTATAATCATATTATATTTTTGTCTTGGTTAAGAAAGTAAGAAGAATGAGTTAAGATTGAGTGTCTTACTGCTACTAGATTGGGCTTTTAGGTCTAACTCAACGTAATTAGACTTGACTTGGTTTGATTGGTCTTTACTCTAATTAAAGCCTAATTAGGCCTAAAATTAGTCTAAGTTGACTAGACTTGATTAGGCTTTCGACTGAACACAGGCTTTAAAAAAGTTCAAGCTAGACTTAGATCATAGGTGACCCAAGCTCAGCTCAGTCAATTTCCATTCCTAATAAATAACTAAGTTATTTATTAGGAATGACCTTATTCATAAATAACGACCTTGTTAAAATGTCAGTTGAATTTGTTGAAATGTGAACCTTTTCCAAAAAGATCTATAAAGATAGCAAAATAATTTGAACTCAACCCAGCCTGACCTAACATGGTCCAAAGTCAACAAACTTAGCCTTAGTTGACTAGACTTTATGTCAGGCTCAAGCTTTTATTTATAAAAATTTTTGAACTTTAGGTCGGTTTAGCCATAGTTAGATCTCCATTGCTAATGGTAAGAGCATATAAGACTAATTCTTCCCAACCATATTTATTTAGCTGCTTGACAATACGTGTGGCTTTATTCATGGTTATATTATATTGATGCTCTTCTCTTGACGTTGTTGTTCTATCTCCCAAACTAAATACTACTTTTTGCTAAATTTGGTAAATTTTATCTATATGTTTGTGTCAATATATATTGCTCCTCAAACACCAAATCCTTAAAGATTACTTAAGGCTTTTAAAAAAGTGCATGAAAATTATATATAAAAAATCTAGCTTTCAATGTTTAACCCTTCAGTAAGCTCCCCTTATAAAGTTTTATCATCCCTTGCTCACTAAAATGACCCTGTTGTATATGTTATAATGAAATATTATTTTCTTCTGAATCTACTGTTACAAGCTGCAGCTTATTCACCTACAATCATTCTCCTTATTAGTTTGTAGATGTTTCTCATCAATCTTAGCCTTATCACCACAATCATTAAATGGTTTACCATTTCTAATGTTTTATTTATTAATTTTAGTATCTCCAACCATTTTTATGTAAGTTACCCTTCAAGTTCTTCCTTAAATATAGTATATGTCGAACTTCATTTAACATCACAACGACTCTCGTCTTTGGTGTCATATAATGTGAGCATTCTGTATCTAGTATATATAAGCCTTAAATTCGACTATTTAAAATAGAAAGCATGTCTCTATCACTACAATTCGAGCCTCACTCTTCACTATTAGCAAACTTTAACAAATAACTGGTTTTTCTTTCTTCACTTTTCTCGTCACTTTTTTTTATAGTCCCTTCTGGTTATCTAATTTGCTCACATTTATAACATCAGACTACCTTTTACTCTTGATTTTTGACCTAGACGTTAGTTGTGAGAGATTTCAACATATATTGACTCTCCAACTTCTTCCATATCTTCGTAGGCGATATAATATCCATAACGTGCTATTTAACCTTGTATGCTAGAAATAATTATGCGATTCTAGCTACTAATCATATAACTCTTAACAATCAAATGCATTTATATCTTTTGGCTTATTTTTTCATCACCCCTTCAATATGCCTTATGACACTGATGAATCGTTCACTCTCCATTGCACAATCAGAATTTCTAGTTCTATTAAACTTTCGCACTTCAAGCCTTACAACTAAAGTTATTTTTGGCCTTAACACTACTCTAATATCACTCGTTGAGAAAGTATGTGCATCAACAATATAAAATAATGAAAAAATGTAATATTTTAATGAGGTCTGACCAAATTTATGTGCCTACATCCTCGACGGCCCAAGAGAAACAATTTTCACTATTTAATTGAATCCTTTAATGAAGATTACAGATTTCCTCTCTTATCTTTTTAGGCTTGTAATAAGTATATTCATATGTAAACTCTAACAAGTACAATGTTACATAACTTGCACCTTACCAAATCCAATATAATTTTTAAAAAGCCTATAATAAGTCCCACGATCCTTCCAAAGATTGAAATTTACCAAAAAAGTGCTTCCAAATAAGGAAACTCGTTATGAGCATGGTTACGTTCCATATTATCTGACTTACTATTTCTTTCTCAACATGTACACAAGCTCTAACATACCTGTATTCAAACTCATATCTTTACCTCATCTTTCTGAAGAAGAGTATAAATTGCCTTACGATCATGTCCTAGACTGCATTTACCTGAAGACTTTTAAAAAACGTTTGTGTTCTTTCTGAAACAATCCAAAATTCCATGTCTATATATATAAGCCATACACAATAGTTTCTGAAAGAAAATACATAAGCTACTAAATTAATATTTGTATCTCTTTACTTAGTTCAATACCACACTTACAAATTAGTTTGTTTTATCAACTGATCATTCAAATTTATAAGTACATGTAATCGAATATAGTAAATTTAAACTTGGAGTGTTCTAAATTTTCTTTCCATTAAATACTAATTCAATTACTAAGTTTATGTGAAATTAAATTAAACAAATTTTTTTAAAAAGTAACTAAATTACTAAACTAACTAAAGTAAGGTGATAAACTATACTTGGTTAAATTTGTTATAGTATGACTTATGGCACCGTATTGACCCTTTACATCTTGTCACAAATGCCACAAATTTGATGTATTGAAGCTATGCTTCTTCCAAAGTTAAAATCTTAATTAACAATAACTCATAGTCATTATCTTAGCTTTGTTGGTGTTTTACTCTATCATCAGCAATTCAATGCCCAACTATCATTCTAACTCATGCAAGGAAGAAAAGATAATATGGTTGAAACACAATTTAGGTTCCTTCACCAATAGTTCTTGTGTTGAAATCTTTAAAGAAGTTATTCCTATAGGGCCTTGGGCTCATCTAGTATTATCTCTCCCTAACTTGGCCAAGGTTTCCCTCATTCTTTGGCTAGCCATTAAGGAGTGTCTCAGTACTAAAGACAAGCTATACTTTGGCTCATTTAATAGTCAAGCTTATCTCCTTTTTAACATTCATCTTGAGAACTTGGACTATATATTTTTTAAAAGCAATTTTTTCATGGCCACCTGGTCACTAATGATTCAGCTTTGCAACTTGCAACGTGATACTATTAGTTAGAGACAAATCATAACATAGGCATATGCCATTAAGCTTAAGTCCAAGGAAGATACAAATGTTTTTCAAGTTGCCTTCAGTTACTTAGTTTATGCTATTTAGAAGGAAAGAAATAATAAATTTTTATCTATTATAGATAATGATTCCCAATCCTTCATAAGGGTTATCATATACTATATTAGATAAGTGATCTTTTTTTTATGATCTCCACATCAAAGATCAACCAAAACATGATAAGGAACTAGTTCATTTAAGATGCAGGATTCTCAACTTATATAGAACTTACTTTAGAGCTTTTGCTAAATAGTGGATGGCTCTTAGATTCTCATCACATATGTTGACTAGTCTTCTTCTTCATTTGTGTCTCTAGCATTCTAAGCCTCCTGTTTGTAAAAGCTCCTTATTATTGTTTCCTTAAGTCTCTTGCTTAGTATTGTATTTATATAAATTTCTTTTTTCCATTTTTAAAAAAAAAGGTCAATATATATAAAAAGAAATCAATATAAATAAAATGCTAAAGCTTTAGGGTTCAATTATGAGGAATTTTAACTCTCAAGTAAAATTAACTATAAAGGTTGAAATAATAATTTAGCTAAGATATCTATGTCCTTTCTCACTGTTATATTGGTATAACCAATTAAACAATTACCACCTATAGATTAATAATTAATCTAATAAAATTTATTTAGAATAGTTAATATGTTAGTTATCATAATAGTCTAGGATATCTTTATCACTAAAACAATAGTATTTATTCTCTGAATACATGGAATACATTTATCCTTTCAATAGTTTATTTATTTTCCTAAGATTGATATATGATTGCTAAGCATAAATTCAATAATCAAGCTCAAAGAGAATAAATTTAACCTAAGCAATAACTAATAGTGCATATATAGTTGAAAGATCCAATATAACACATCCCTAACCCTAACTAAGGATTTAGTTGCTAAATATAATGTAGTTAAAAAAAGAAATAATCCTCACCTGGGGTCATGTCTCTTCATTTCCAATGTTTTGCCTTCCTACCAACGTGATACTTAGTCTTGATTAAGCATCCATCTATAACAATGATTGGTCCTAACTTCTTCCACCCCTTTTCATTAAGTTGAAACATACATAGATTCTTTTAAACGCTAGTGTATTTCCCTTTTTAATCTTTTTGAATTGTATCTCAATAATGGATCCTAAATTTCTATCTTTTATCTCAGAGATATAACCATTCAACTTTACATACTCATTATTTCCTTTATCTTTTCTTTCAAAACTTTCCTTGTAGAAAATTTACACATGATTGATTAAATAGACAAATTGAATTTCTTTATGTATTCTTTAACCATCTTTCTAACTTTGATGTTTAGTTTGTTAAGGATTTTTTTCCCTTAAACCTCAGATGTTTGTTGAAGTTACTAGATGGGGTTGATTTATTGGGTTGCACCTATGCTCTGAATTGTATGTTTTAATTTTCAAGAACCTATCATTTCTATCAAATGATGCATATAACTCACATGGAGAACCAAGAGAGCAATTATACCTAATCATGTTTCACTTTTTATTTTTCAATCTCAAATCAAAGCCTATTCTAGTTGCCTAGTCAACTATTACATCTTTAAAATGTTTAGCATTGTAGATACTACTCCCAAAACCCAATTTGATTCGTCTATATAAGGAATATGTCTTTTCATTTGACTAAGCCTTCTTAAAGCAACATCTAGCTCTTCTGCACTAGGATACTCCTTACTGGACAAGAAAATTTCAAGTTCTGATGAATCTATATGTATTTCATGATAAGCTTTAACATTAATATAAACTTTGGATTTATAACTTCCTCATGATTATTATTATTTTTTGCTCATATTGCATATCATATATATATGAATATTCCTCATGTTACTTATCATTAATATCATCATATTGCTCATCATTTCTATATCTATCTCCATCTTCCTCATTATCAGTTTCCCCCCATCTCCATATACATTTTTATTGGTTTCTACATTTGCAAAGTCATCTACCCTTGCCTCTATGTTATATGCATTTGCATCTCCGTCTTCATCTTCATCTTCCTCTTCACTAGTTTCCCCTACATCTCCATCCCTAGATGTATAAACACTTACATCTACATATGCATTTGTATTAGCTTTTCCATTTGCCTCTCCACTTGTATCAATATTAGCGTCTAGCCTTACCTCTATTCCATGTGCATTTGCATTTGTATCTGCATTTACATTTACATACTCCACCTCATTCATAAAATTTGTGCCATCAATATGGTCACTTAAAATGACAATATCCATCTGTTCATGCCAAATTTCATACCAATTTAACATTAGTAGTATCTCCGATAGATCATCCACATGCTCTAAGTACACATCTGTAATCTTACGTACCTCTAAGGTGTTACTCAAATTTTGCGCAATTTGGTTGGACTCCAATTTCCCCAATCTATCAACTTAAATCATACCATAAAATTAAATACCAAGCACTTATTATATTCTTATGGCCTAATAAAATTCATGTTTCACAAACTTCTCTAAGGATAATATAATATAAGTCCACATTTTAAGATATTTTTAGGTTGGGATCATTACAGTGAATAATGTTTCCTTATATGAAATGCCTATCTCCAAATAACCTAATGTTACTTTTCGATTAAATGCCATTTTACAAGGCATATAACAAATTTTGTAAAGAATTGAAACCAAAAGTACATATAACAAATTTTGTAAGGAATTGACTTCTAATGGATTAAAGAAATTAGGAATTTAGGCTAATGAAATTAAAGTTCGATCCCTACCCTAGGATTTTTTAAGATTTTAGAGTTTTCTTCGACCTTGATTAGTTACGAAACAAATAAAATAAAACCTAATTATGATGAGCCAATTATAAAATATGATAAATTTATTTAAAAATAACTTAAATGCCAACTTAGACTCTATATCAATATGTAAACATGCCATGTAAGAGAATAAAATGAAAACTTAACATATATTTGTTAAAAAATTAATGGGGTCAATGTTTTATACTTTAAAACATTATAGGGTCCTGTGATCCATCTAATAATGTTAAGGAAACAATATGTATAACAAATAATGATAAGGACAAGTTGAACCTTTTAAAAAATCTTACAGGACAAATCACACCTTTTGCTAAATGCATCTATTCATACAAACTTGGGAATCACAAACTCATACTCATCTTTTTTTCTAAGCTTATTTTTATTAAAGATATTAAAATAAATAAAGACTCCTCTATTTTCTAATAATTTGTTATTCACTAAAATATGATTATCAAAAAAATACCTCATAACTTTAACAATAGATTGTTGATAAATCTTCCAATTCATTCTTTTAATATGTTATTGATAAAACTAAAATCATTCCTTATTCCTTTTCATATAGTAGTTTCAATGTGTTGCATATATACTAGCCAACTACTCGCTAATCCACCCTTGTTAGACCACTCTCCCATACTTACTACCACAAATTCTGCCAAGACTTAAGCATCATTTCAGGTTTAACAATTTTCTAATTGATGTACTAGGTTTTTAGCATTTAATTTGGAAAGAGATCGCTACTAAGGTGTATGGGAAAATAATATAAATGTTTGAAGAGAATGCTTATGATTAAATAATGTGTCAAGCTACTTCATAGAGAAAATGTTGGAAACACTCATCATCTTATTACAACTGCAAAAAAGGCTTTAGCATTGATTCAGGATGAGTTAACTAAACAACAAATTGCAGGATACCTAAAGCAAAAGAAATACAGACTTCTCTTTGTGATATAAAGATCAATAGTTGAATGGCTGAAAGGTGGAGATAGAGGTTCCACATTTTTTTCACAAATTTGTAATTGTCAGGAAGGCTATAAATAGAATTTCTTGCATATTTGTCAGCAACCAAAGCGTAATAACTTAAAAGAAGCTGAAATAAAAGGAGTTTAATTATTTCTCTAGCTATATAAATTCCCTCAGCTATGCACACTCCTTAGTTGATATGCTGGAAAACATTTTATATGCTGGTATAACTTTATAAGAAGCTACATTACTCTCTAAATAGGTTACCGAACAGGATACTGATCAAGTTGCCAGATTGATGAATCCTCACAAAGCTCATAGACCTAATGGGTTCAATATGCTTTTCTTAACTCAAACCTACCCTTTCCTAAAGAACATGGTACAAGATGTTATCTTAAATTTCTTTGAGAAAAAGAGGTGACTTAAGGAAATCAATAGCATTTTCATCACATTAATTCCCAAAGGTGGTGAACAAAAACAATTTGGTGACTTCAGAAATATAGCATATTGCAATTCACTTTACAAGATTTTTTCTAAAATCCTAGCAGAAAGGTTGAAGCAAGTCCTAATTAATCAAGTGGATAGTGCTCATGGTGCTTATCTACTTGGTAGAGAAATGGGAGACAATATTTTACTTATGCAGTAGTTTGTGAAGGGATATTCTAAGAAGAATGGTGGGAAAATTTGCATATTGAAAATTGATTCTAAAAGGGCATATGTCAATGTGGATTGAAATTTTCTTGGCAACATTATGAAAGCACTAATGTTCCCAGATTGTTTCATTGATTGGATAACCATCTATTTCAACACTCCATCATTCAACATCCTCCTCAATGGAGAACCTTCTGCCCCCCTTCCATTATCGCAAAATGCATTAGAAAAGGTGATCCTTATTCACATTACCTATCTGCTATTGTAATGGAAGTTTTTAATATACTTTTGAAAAAGATTGTAAAGAGAACCAAACATTTCAAATACCACTCCAAGTGTAAGAAATCGTTATCACCAACCCGATGATCTAGTACACTCACTAGAGTGGATATAACTTCCTTGCTATTATTATGAAGACCATCAAGATATTCTCTAGACTGTCTGGTCTTCAAGTTATCACTGATAAATGCTCCTTTTGTTCTTTAAAAAGTGTTGAGAGTCAAAGGATCACTTTTAAACACATTACTTGTTTCAAATAAATGTCTTTACCATTCACATCTATGAAGTATGGTGGTTTAAACATAATTCCCTTGAAAACCTTGAATTCGTGCATGCTCGTAAAAGACTATGGAGACTTATTGATGTTGAAAAATCACTATGGTGTACATGGGTTTGTGAATATTACATTAATAATAAATTTTATTTATTATCTACTATGTTTTAAATTATAGAGTTAATAATAAATTTTATTTATTAGTTATGATGAATATTTCTAAATAATTTCTCATATTAATTATGAACTACTTATTTATTAAATTTGATACTAAATAGTGAATAAATTATCAAATTAATTT
>JAOTAZ010000007.1:815257-825591 GCA_025629785.1 Erythroxylum oxycarpum
TGAATAATTGAATTTTAAAATTGTTTATTCTAAAATAGGATTTTAATTTTTTGTAAACATTTTTATTAATGAAATAATTTAAATTAAAAATTTTCTTTTTGGTTTTTATAAATATTTAAAGTTCTAGATATATATTAAAATAAAATAAATATCAATAATACTTTATAGTGTAGTCATGTTACGTCTTTTTATACACAACTTGTGTATGCATGAGATTGAAGCAATTTTCATTTGTGCCACTCCTGACTCCACCAAGTAGGCTTATACTAGGGGGTAAATCAAATGGAGGTAGGGTAGGTCTGGTGTCCTGGAGTGAGTGCTCTGCTTTCGCATTATACCTGTTCCAGTTCATCTCAACGAACTGTACAGTAACAAAACAGTCGTCAAAAGCTCAACTCTTTCTCTCTCAACCTTTAAAGTTCCTTCCTACTTCCCCACTCCTTATAATTACCCTGCTAACCCCATCCATGCTACGCTTCCCTTTATCTACATTATTATAAACAACACTCCTCCTCCTCCTCCTCCTCCTCTTCTCTTTTGTAGGATCAAGATTCAGTCTTCACGCCAATTCAAGATCATACTCATATTTCTTCAACTACCCTTTTCCTTTTATACCTTTCTCTATCATACCCATCTCAGAATTCTTATACCCATTTCGTTTTGTTTATGAAATTTGAGTCTCTTTTTTATTTCACCAAATTCTCTCGTTATGGAGTTATCTGCAGGGACCGGCTCTAGATGCGGCTTCAGCTCACCAAAACCAGACTATACCGGCTTTGATTCTGTTGCCCAGTTCGGAGAAGATATCCAGCACTTAATTTCTGTCCCACCCGATAACGCTAGCTCTTTCACTGCTCTCCTCGAATTACCCGCCAATCAAGCCATGGAGCTTCTTCATTCTCCCGATGCAACACTCGCGACCCCACCCGAACACAGCACCTACCCGTCGCCCAACTTTAAAGCTAACTTGACGTTCCCGAGTAACAGTGGCTTAATCGAGCGAGCCGCCAAATTCTCTGTCTTTGCCGGCAACAATTCGCCGGAGACAAGCTCTGTTCCATCCAATTCTAGTGCCAATCTCGAGAAACTTGTGAAGAGCGAGCTGACGGAGACGGGATCCTACCTGAACTCGTCGTTGCCGAAGACGGAGAACAAGGTGCTGAATCAGAGGTCGGTAAAGAGGAAGGAGCGAGAAAAGAAGGTAGGGAGATTTGGGGAGCGAAAAATTTGTGGTATTTTCCATTAATCTAATCAAAATTAGTCTCTAAATTGCCAAGTTCGTTGAATCTGTGTAAATTAGGTTAAAGGGTCAACAAAGAAGAGCAAAAGCGCAGAAAACGAGAGCTCAAAAAATGGGCAGAACCTTCCTTACGTTCACGTTAGGGCACGCAGAGGTCAAGCCACAGATAGCCATAGCCTAGCAGAGAGAGTAATGAACTAATAATCTTAAGAGTTTAATTAATGTGTTGTTAGTTTATAATTACTCTTATTAATGATGATTGTGACATGGGGGTTTGTTTGGACAAAATGTGTAGGCGAGGAGAGAGAAGATCAATGCGAGGATGAAGCTCCTTCAAGAGCTGGTCCCAGGTTGCAATAAGGTTAGTAGTAGCAACAGTTCCTTTTTCTTTCTTTCTGTCTTTTTTTCCTTTCTTTCTTTTTCTGTTTGGAAGTGATAATGATTGGGTAATGAGGCCTTAATTAATCATTATATATCATGTTATGTCTATAGAAAGTGTGATTATATATTTGGATTATGTGCATTTAATTACTGAGTTTGTCATTGTCACCTTTTTGGCAAAAGTTGGTCTTTTGCTTTTGTACCAAGAAATGTGCCTGGTGGGGTGACAACTTGGCATACTTGTAATTTCAGCAGCCTATTGGTGCTATTTTTTTTCCGTGTATATGTAGAATAGGAGTTTGTTAGGGGGTCTTTCTGAGGTTGGTCTTGTCATATTTAGTCCTGGAGTACTGGCCTACTGGGTCTGTTGTCATTCACTCTTTCTTTTAACCCTGATTGGCCAAGATTTGGACTTGAGCAACAAAAATATGAACTTGTTTGTAAAACCTGCTTAGCAACATTTTTGCCCTGCCAAGTTCATTCGATGTTTCGAACACTGAAACCATTGTAGAAGTTGATCATGGAACATGCAAACATGATATTCATTCAGTCCACTCTATGGCAAAGAAGACGATATTACCCATGGACTAGACTGAATTTTACTGTGTACAAAATGCTTAGCTGGAAGTGCCTTGAAGCACTTATTATTCTGGCTTTGTTATATCCAAAATTCCCAATCCCATTGGAAATAGTTATCATCAGTGATATCAACTTATCTTACAAGTTTGGGATCCGTATAGTGGATGATGAATAGATGATAAAAGAGACGACTTCTTTCAATGGAGTTTGGTTGAACTGAAAAGGGACATGTCATGATGGGCACTGAATTGATTACAGTTTTCTTTGAGACATCAAACCAGATAGCCATGTCGCTTCTCCATGTATATTTTTCACCCAGTGATGGTGAGCAATTATGGCAGATGTTGCTCATGTGTTTGGATGCACATATATTCTTCCGTGGAGTGTTTCTACCCAAGGCTCCAGTAGCGTAGTTTTTCTAATGTAGGGCTATGGATTATGGATCCTTGATTCCAGGAAGGTAGAGGTTTAATTTCTCACCCAAATAGTTACCTATTTTTATCAGATTCCTACACACATTCCTTGCTGATTATGCATCTTTAAAATTTATTTTTTTGTTAGAAATTCTCTTTACATCTATAAACCTCTTAGCTTCATCTTATGTTAATTTCATTTGGTTTAAAAGGTTGATTGTTTTATCATTCTGTAAATTTACCATTGATTATACATTTGTTTACGTTTCTGTTATATGATTGCTGAATGGAATATTGTTTTCTTACGCAGATTACAGGCACAGCATTGGTACTTGATGAAATAATTAATCACGTGCAGTCTCTTCAACGCAAAGTAGAGGTCAGATTTCCATATATTAGTCATTAATTTTTACCTTTTGAAGCTAGATAATATATTGTTAACTTGAGCATAGCTCAATCTGACCTTCATGAAGTAACTTGTTTCTTTTCTTGTTTTCTTTTCGGTCATTGATCAATTGTTTATCTTCGCGCTTTTTTTTTTTTTTTCAGTTTATGTTTGTTAGTCATGTGGGTTGTCATTTTAATCTTGTTGAATATTTCTTTGGTTTCAGTTGTTATCAATGAGACTTGCAGGAGTTAACCCAAGGATTGATTTCAATCTTGACACCATATTAGCTGCAGAAGTGAGTTATTGTTCTTACTGTACCTGTTTATTGTTAAACAAAGGGTGTTATAGTGTAAATGCCAACGTGAGACCAGTTCAAGGGTTTCAGCATTGTATAGCTACTTGTCGGTAAGGCTAGTTTTGAGAAATTCTAAATGACTGAGTCTTGAAACACACTTCAGTTCACTGCTTTTAGAGGATAAGCTTTGTTGCTTAATATTTTTTCTCCTCTGACTGCATTTACTTTCTTAACCATTTTGTAGAACGTATTATGGGAAGAAAGCAACTAAATTTCTTTTACTGTTCTACCGGAATGGTTATTCATTGTCTACCGATTGATTCCCCTTTCCAATTGAACTGCGGCATGCTAAGTCTCCATTTTTTGTTCTTCATTGATTTTAACTGTGCATGTGCCCCTACAATTGCAATCATTAAATTCTCCAGATTTCAGTATTCTGGCATGCATATCAAATCTTTGTAATTATGCAAGGCCCTGAAAATTAAACTATGATATTTTGTTAAATTCAAATGAGAAGTCAATATTTTCCAGTATGGAATTCCTCCAGAGAGAGGGAAAGAGAGAGTTGGGGACATGCCACATGAAGTTTGGGAATCTGATTGTTTTCATTTTTTTGAAAAATGTTGGGAATCTAATTTTTGAGCTATTGTTTAGTGCTTTGAACTATCCCTTTGAATTTTCAGAGTGGGTTGCCAATTGACAGTAACTTCCCCAGCATGGTTATGCCAATGATGTGGTCAGAAGTTCAAGTCGATGGGAACAGACAGCAGAATCAACAACAATGGCAATTTGATGCGCTCCACCACCCAGTTTGGGGAAGAGAAGAAGAAGAAGGTCATAAATTTGTCACTCCAGAGAACTCCCTTTTAAGCTATGATTCCTCAGCTAATTCAGGTAGATCACACTACTTCGTATAATTTCTGGTCAAGAAGTATGCGCAAACTGTAAAATTATGTTCTTGTATTCCTGATTATTTGTTAAGAACTAAAATGAATAGTGGTGTGCTATGTTATTTGATATTTATATATGGTGCATCTTGACACTGGAAATTAGGATTGCCCTGCAGAATTCTTTCAATCTTATATATATATATGTGTGTGTGTGTGTGTGTGTACCTACGTGTATATATGGGTACGAACCTTTTGTGGTCCTCCAGTGAATTTGAGCATATAAATTTCAAGCTACAGTTGAGTTTTGAACCTATTGCATTTTAAATGTATTTCATTGTAACTATGGTACTAACTGGACAAAAATAGTCCAAGAAAATTTGATTATTGGCTTCTTTTTGGAATATGGAATTCTTTCCTATTGCAATGAAATTTTCTGGTTGTTTATATGATGTAAGGAACATTACAAATATATTTGAAGAGGAATAAGTTTGAGATCACAAGGCTAACATTGAGATTGTTATTGTGGCACAGCATCTTTGCACTTGAATCAATTGAAAATGGAGCTATGAAGACACGGATGCCGCTACTATAGAATTGTAGCTAGTAATGTATATACAGCAGGAACCAAAGGGTGAGGCCTGAAAATTGGTATGGGTTTTCCCATCATTAGGCTATATGAAAGGTTAGACGGAAGCCTGGATTTCTCTCAATTGGAGACGAGGAATTTCTAGAATCACATTCTTACATTTCAATATTGTTTATATCGTTATGAATATGATGGCATGTATACTAACTTATGAGAGTTATTCAGTCCACTGCTTACATATTTTGTAAGGTGATTGATTGATAATGTAGAAACCTACGAATGAACAGTTTACTTAATTGTGACTCAAGAGTTAATATAATCAGAGTGATTGTTATGCTACTACTTAATATATCAGGTTCTGAAAATAGGTTTTGTGCTATTACTTAATATATCAAGTTCTGCAAATAGGTTGTCTTCTCTATGATCTCCTAGCCTCACATATATACGCACAAGTGTTTTTTTACAAGCTAAGAAAATATCTCGACGATAAGAGAGAATCTCAACCTACTTAAAATAGCTTATACATTAAAAGGTTACAATATATACCAAAAATAATAGTTATCTAATTCCTAAATTCGTGCCTAATACTCTCCTCAAGTTGGAGCATGAGTATAATGAATGCCAACTTGGGAAGTAGAGATATAAATTGGGCCACTTAAGTTCACACATTGTAGAGGCCATGTCTTTATATTTAGCTTCTGCAGAGGAGTGTTAAACAGTGTGTTGTTTTTTTAGTTTTTCATGAAATGGGTGAATTCCCAATAAGTACAAAACATCTTGTTAACAAACGTCGGGTTAATGGGCAACTTGCCTAATCAAAACCATAATAGCCAAATAGTGTAAGATTATAATCACTTCCAACATGATGCCTCAACCTGGGTTACCTTCAAATAACGAACAACTCTTAATGCTACATCCCAATGGTCATTTCATGGTTGTTGCATGAATTGTGCAAGAATGTGAATGCAGTAAGATAACTTGGTTCGAGCGAAAGTAAGATAAATGAGTCTTCCTACCAAACGATGATAATGCTCAGGATGATTTAGTTCTTCTCCTTATGCATAAGTCAAATGATGATTTTGGTTAATTGAAAAACTAGCTAGCTTGGCACCTTGAAGCCAAGCCTTAAAGATGAAGTCCAAAGCATACCTCTTTTGACACAAGAAAATTCCTTTTAGATCTTTAGCCACCTCTATTCCTAAGGAAATATTTTAGCTTTCCCAAATCTTTCATGTGGAAACAATCACTGAGTTAAGCTTTGAATTTTGCTATTATGGTCTCATAATTTCCAAAAATGATAAGATCGTCAAACATATACTAGCACATGTAAATGAACTCCATCTTTCTACAAATTGAACAGTGTATAATCACTAGTGCATATATGGAGGAGTACTTAAACAAGCCCTACACATACCAAGATGTTGAAAGAGTAAAAGCTCTAAGTTTAGATGGCTTTAATGGCCACTTCTATAAAAAAAAGTCATGCCATTGAATAATAATATGGTTATAAAAGCAACTATGTAGTTCTTTGAAAATGGAAAAATCCTTAAGGAACTCAATAAAACTTTTATTAACCTGATTCCAAAGATCCAACACCCCCCAACTCTATTGAAGACTACATGCCTATATCATGTTGTAATTTTCTTTACAAAAGCATCTCAAAATTGCTAACCACAGGAATGAAAAAGGTGATGACCACTATGATCGGTGATGACCACCCCCTGGAGGAAAGACAAATTATGGATAATCTCTTAAAGGTAAGGGATAACATGTCAAGGTCCTTCAAATGTATAATTAGTAATGGAGAAATAACTTCCCTCTTTTATGATCATTATAGCAAAACGAGAAATTTCCATTACAATAATACTTCTAAACTACAACCTCAATCTATATAAGAAATATAATTACATTTGGAACCAATATTCATATGGGAGATTCAATAAAGAGGCATTTAAGCAAATGTTGAGAGAAGGGGTAAAATTGAGGTGGTATAATACGATATAGAATAAGAACTTATTGCCTATGATATCTTTTCTAATCACATTTTTCTTAAACATCCATTTGGGAGATTCACAATATATCACTAGAATGTAACTCCAGGTGCTTTAGAGGCAGGGAGAGCCCACATGAGGAAGTTCTAAAAAAGAATATGCAATGGGTCAGAAAGCAACTCACACTCAACCATGAGGTTAGGAATTATCAACCAAGTTTGGCATCTACTTGAAGAACCCATAGTTTAGCACTCACTATATAACTATAAGAGAAAATTTATTAAAAAGAGTTAAGGAAGCACTATTCTTAGCCCCAACAAGCAATCATAAAAAGAGATAGGGGACATGATTAATAAATAGGAGTTAACCATCTAGTCAAATAGGAAAAAGATTCAACTAACATAAAAACCAATAAGCTCGTAACTTTTATCTAGGAACATCAATAAAATACATTAAGTAGTGAACATATTTTAAACAAAGACAAATAATAACTAAGCTAATAAGGGAAATAAGAAGGATGACTAAACTTGAATAGGACTAAATATAAACGAATGGTAGGAACAAAGCATAGCATTGGGAAATAAGTAACAAGGTGAAATGCTATAAACATAACTACAAGATAAAGTATACCACTAAAAATATTTAAAAAACTAAAATTTCATAAACTGATAAAAATGTAAATAGTTACATCCACTGACGGAGCTATTTGGGGCTCAGTGGTGCACTGGGTCTCCCAAGTTTTTTTAAAAAAAATCTGAAAAACACTGATTGAGATAGAGCTCTAATGGGTTATCTCTTAGAGTTTGAATTTTCAGGATTGTCTAGTTAATAACAATAGGAACTGGAAAGCTTGCTAGGAAGGTAACGGGATTTTGTAATCAAATATATAATTTGCTTTTGGATATGTGTATTAAGTGTTTGCTAAAATGTTAACCAGAGGTTCAAGCTTTGAGGGGAATAACTACAAAGGAAAGTGAAGATTCCATAGACAATAGAACCTCCCTTGATAAGGGTAATGAATTTCAATTTTCTTATCCATAAATTGCTTAGGTAGTATTTAGAATGTTGATTTTTCCCTCAACCCCTGTTACAGATTGAAATGTCGGGACTTACTCTTCAATGGTATTATTGCTGTTCAAGACCGATGTATGTGTCATCTATAAAGTCGGCTCTTTTATGTTTGTATTCAGATATGATCTTTCACAGACAACTTGGGATAATGAAAGTTTACGGAAGAATTTCATCAACTTTCTCTTGGTAACTATTATTCACACTATTTCTAAAAAAAACTATTATTCACATTAAAAGATAGCGTGGAATTTGAAGACTATACTTTTTTTTCCAGCTCGGATTATCATCCTTCTCCTTTGAATAAAAAATATATACTTAATAAGCAGAAACAAACAATTCCTGTTAGCATCTCAGTCTTCTTATTAGTAACTTAACTTTCTTTGTCGGATCAAACTTTATTTTCATCCTATTTTTCAATTTTTAATTTTCATGTGTAAAACGCACAAACTAGACTCCTTTTCTGCATTTGACATGGACAAATTTATTGAACTTACAAAATTCTATCCATCAGAGTTTTCTCTTATTGCTTTAATTGAAGTTGAATATCATCTTGGGAATTTTATCATTGATGTACGTATGGATAAGAATTTCTTTGAATTGAGTGGAATTGGAGACCTTGCTAAGAAAATAGTGGCTACAAAAAAGCATCATGTATTCCCTTTAGTTTATTTGTTAGTCAAATTGTCATTACTTTTATCAGTTGCTACAGTCACAGTAAAAAGAGCTTTCTCCACAATAAAAATTATGAAAAGTTCACTTCGAAATAAAATGAGAGATGATCTATTGAATGGTTGTTTAGTGTGTTACATTGAAAGAGATGTATTCGCAAATATTGACAATGATCTTGTTATAAAAAGATTCCAATATGTGAAAAATAGGTGAGGATTATTGTAATTTTTACTATTTTATATTCTTAATAAAATTTTATTTTTTATTTAATTTTGATATAATTTTTTTGTAAAATTTATATTTTATTTGAGTCCTCTTATCTTAAATTCCTAGCTCCGTCACTGGTTACATCAAAATTAACAATCCTAACAAAATAGAGAGATTCAATAATGAAAAAAGGGTTACTAACAGAACTTGAAGGAGACAAGAAACTAATATGCAAATCATAATATAAAGAAAATTATAGGCAAAAAAGGACTGAGCTATTAGCCCAACCATGGAACTTGTAATCCTTTTAGGAAGTCTAAAATAAATTTGAGAAGGGGAATTCTTTTTCTTTAGGGACTTTACTTGTTTTGTGAATTTAGTGACTTTTTTGCATACCTTTAACAAAAACAGATGAATAAAAAAGAATAAATACAATGGAGTTATCACATACCTAATTTAAGTAAACACAGAAAAAAAAATCTAATGGAAAGGAGAAAAAAATCCTAACCATAGAGGAACAAATAACAATTTTCTTGATGGCTATAGGGCATAGTAAGATAATTAGAGTCAATGCAAAACACTTTTAACATTTGACCTTAACAATTTTGAAGTACTTTTGTAAAGTCTTATATGCAGTTAATAATCTTGCAAAAAGAGTCATTACTCCACCATCTTTTGCTAATACACCTCCTGTGATTCAAGATAATTCAAAATTCTTTTCATTTTTTAGGTACATTCATATATTTAATTACTATTTTAATTATTTCCTTATGATTAATAATTATTTTAATTTTTAGGATTTTATATAAGCAATAGAAAGTACACATATTGATACATATGTTCTAATCGATGAACAAATACTATGCATGGTTAAAAAAATTAATCCAACCCAAAATATTATGTGTTGTTGCTCATTTGACATACGATTTACAAATGTAATGACTGGATGAGAAGATATTGCAAATGACTCTTGAGTTCTTTTAGAAACAGTGACAAATCCAACTAATCAATTTCCTATGCCTCCACAAGGTACTATATCATTTTAAATAAACAAAGTAAGTATGATTCATTTTTAATATCATTTTGTTAATATATGTTTTTTATATATTAGGTAAGTTCTATTTGGTTGATTCAAGCTAGACCATTTTTCCTAGATTACTTTCACCATACCAAGGTAAGAGATATCATTTGCGAGATTATAGAGGAAGAGGAAGACCTCAAGATACACAGGAATTGTTTAAGTACAAACATTCTTCATTTAGAAATGTTATTGAACTACAGGAATTGATTAATAATTTATATTAGAATGTATGGACAAATCGATGAATTATGTGACAGTTGTGTTGAAAATGAAGAACAAATTAGAAAAGTAAAAATGAAGATGCAAGTTCTTAAGTAAAGTATAATATCACTCCAGTACAAGTTCGAGGCATGTCTTGGAAACGAGATGAAATTACAAGAGAAATGTGAAATGATTATATTATTTCTAATTGATTTATGTTTCTTTTCGTAAACGATAGTATCATTATGTTTTCAAGAATTGTAATATGATGAACATCTTTTATTGATTATGATGACTTAATATAAATTTCTAATTTATAGAATTTTATTATATTAATGTTTA
>JAOTAZ010000007.1:849560-860502 GCA_025629785.1 Erythroxylum oxycarpum
AACTATTCAATTGGATTTGAAGCAATGCTAAGGATAATTGATTTTACAATTAAGATACCTCTTCAATTGTTGATTAATCTGATAATTGCAAGTCTATTAAGCCACCAACTCTCGTTACGAACCTTAACACAAATAAATTGATTTACTCTTTCGATTTATTATCATGTATAAGCATAACAATTATCATACAACAATGATAGATGTATTGCATTCAAGAGTAAAGTTTAACAAAATAATTCATGAACAATACCCATAATAACCATCCAAGGCAATGAAAGACATAAAGGGAAAAGGAAAAAAAAAACTAGTTGGAGCCTTAATATGGAAATATGGGATTCGTGAAGTTCTCCTTGATGTCTCATATTAATCTTCTTTTAATCTAGTGGTTGTGGCCTCTTTTGGTGTTTTGTTGTCGTTAAATAGTATTTGAGGCTTTTAAGGTTTTAACGCTTAATTTGATTCCAAAAAATGCAACTATCGTGATAGATGCTATGATCATGACATGGCCGCATGCATCTAAGATTTTCTCTTTTCTTCGCATACTTGTTTCTATACTCACAAACATATCACAAACCTCTTAAAAAATAAAATTAATATCAAATTATTGCTCAAAACTAATTCAACACTTAGAACACGTACAAACATTAACAAGAACATAATTATAAGCCTTAAAACTAATCAAACACTTAGAACACATACAAAAATTAATAAGAACATAATTCTAAGCCTATATATATGATAATCATCTACACTTAGGACATATACAAACATTAACAAGAAAACAATTCTCCTAGAACACATATAAATGTTAACAAGAACACAATGCTAAGCCTTAGAACTAATAAACACTCAGAATACATCCAAACATTAACAAGAATATAATTCTAAGCCTATATATATGATAATCATATAAG
Organism: Erythroxylum oxycarpum; assembly: GCA_025629785.1. Lineage (NCBI taxonomy): Eukaryota > Viridiplantae > Streptophyta > Magnoliopsida > Malpighiales > Erythroxylaceae > Erythroxylum > Erythroxylum oxycarpum. The sequence goes on from JAOTAZ010000007.1 coordinate 850,475, forward strand.
AAACACTTAAAAACACACTGAAACACCTAGAAAAACATATTATAATCAACACCTATCAACATCTCCACACTTAAACCTTTGCTTGTTCTCAAGAAAAATTAAAGACACAAACAAACAAAACATATAAAATATAAACACCCAATCATGTAAAATGCAATAATTGTACAATAACATGAAATCTTATTGAATTAACTTAAACCTCAAACATCAATCACTCAAATAGTGCCAACTTACTAACTTATTCCTTCAATGTCTAAATTCTTTGATTTGAATATACCTATCAACCAAAATATTAATACCCTATTCATACACCTATGACACTTGTAAGCACGCATTTATTATTATTGATCATTTAAAAAGGCAAATTATCACTAAGTATTCTTTCAAGAAAATTTTTACTATTTGTAAAAGATCAGTAGGTTTTATTTATTGCGATACCATTTTTAAATTTTCTTTAACGATAACCTCGTCTTTTGACAAGAAGACAAACTCCTTGTCAAAAATATCCCCAAGTTACTCAAATAGGTGACATTTTTTATTTAGCTTAGTTGCAGTATCATTCTAGAATTTTCATCCAAAGACAAACATTTTGTTGTGAATGCCCCCAGTTACTTAACTATATCACAACTCTCAATTGGTTACTAGTTCTATTCTTAACCCAATTTTGATAAAAATGGCCAGCAAAACGGGAATTTTATTTAACATGTTTTTATTTAATTTCTTAGCCTACTTCATTTCTTCTTAGTAAATCTTTCTCATAAAAGGTTAATAATAATGCTAACTAATGTGATTGAGGAGTGTAATTCTAAATGTATCCAAACAAATGTCATAAAGTGAAAAAAATCAATGTTATATCCTAATTAACATACATATTCATCTAAATGACACTTAAAACACAAAATTTACAAGTTAATATGCCTTTACAATTTAAATGATCATATTCAAAGGTAAACCAATTCCATTCAATTCATGTCATTGACACATTCACACAATGTACACATTATGCAACAAAATGTTCACACATTGCCAACCTAATCAAAACCAACATAATGCAAATGCCAAGTTCACACACAAATGATATGTCAATGCATAAATGTCCTTACACTTTAATAACACATTGTCTTCAATGTGAGAAACAAAACAATACAATAAAAATCAAAGAAAAATTAGAGTGAGAAGACTTATGGTGATTAAGACAGTGATGATGTGGGCGATGAAATTTGGACACCTTTAATTGCAAAATATTTAAGCATTTTCTTCGTGTCATACTGTTATTGATGTTGATGGTGCACAAACTCCTTCACTTGCGCATTTACGGTGTCTAGATAACCTTTCTTACGCTTGTTATTTTTTTCATTTGGTTAAGCACCTTCTCCCGTCCTTCCTCTTCTTCCTCCTAGAATTCTTTATTAGATAAGACTTCTTGTTGGTATTGTGTCAGAGCAGAACTATAGTTCACTTGTCCACTCTTGTGTTTCACTTGTGATTTTGAGTTGATATCTCAAAGTTCCAAAACATGGCATTTCAAGATAAGTAACTATCATTTGAAAGATGTTAGTAGATGTAAAACTCAAATTTTATGATATATGCACCAAAGAATAAGTAAATCCTTTCGAGAACACTTGTTACTTTAAGTTTTGTCAAAAACAGCGTGACACATAAATTTATGTAATAACTATGGTTCATGAATAAGAATAACATTATTATGTCAATTTTTTGGAGTAAAATCATCCAACCCTATTAATTTCATCTAATATTGGTCAACACGAAAATTTCCATGTTTTCAATAATTTTCAATTTTAAAAAACCACAAAATTTTCCATAATATCATAATCCACATTATAAGGGTTTCCAGTCAATCTAAACCAAAAATGATCTAATTTTAGTGGCTTAAAATGTAAATTCGTGTAAAATTCAAGAGTTAAGTCCTTATATATAGGAAAATCAAAATGAATAAATTTTTCCAAATGAATTTTTATGCTCAAAATATCAATCTTATCTTTCAAACCTAGATTTTCTAAGATTATAAAATGAAAATAATATGGTGTTGTAACAATTCTTGAATGGTTGGTTTGGAATTTTGTACCTTCTTTTTATGAGAAGATAAAAAAAGGCATTCTAAAATCCTCAGCCCTGTCACGTGCACCATCACCCAATACTTCTATTTTTCCTTTCGATGTTTAGCATTTTTCGATTCAATTAATTGTTGGAGCCATGATTGAATATACATAATCTGCAAAAACAAACAAGAAACACAAAATAACACTAAAAAAATATATGAGAGAAAAATGAAGAGAAATCTTATAAAACCCACTTTAAAGATGTAAAGCTTACATTTGTGCTAAAAAACTAGCTCAGATTGAGAAAAAGGTCAAAGTCCTTAATGGAAAGAGAACGAGAAGCACTAACTAGAATGTTATAGAGGAAAATCTATAATAATGTTAACTTAAGAGAACCTCTACCAATAACATGGAGATATTAGATCGATCAAGGAGGAGAAGATCATAGTTATCAATTGTTAAAAAGCTATAATGATCTATGACTCCCTTCTGAAAGCAAAAAGGTCAGGTTCATTGGTTAATGGAGGGAGATAAGAACATAAGATTTTTCCATGATTCAATGAATGAAAGGACAAATATTAATAGGACCATCTCATTCACTAGGCTAGATGGTAAAGTAATTACTTTTTAAGAGATCCTTAAGGAAGAAGTTTTTTTTTCCCCAAAAGATCATTTGGTATATTAATTACCAGCAATTAAATGATTGCACTTGCTAAACTCCTTTATCAATAACTAATTTAAAAATAAGGAGATAAACTTCTTTAATGACCTTTTCTCTTTATAAGATATTGAATGACTGGTGTTTGATTTAAGTGCCACCAAGGCTCCAAGATCTGATGAACTTTATGGGTGCTTCTTTTAAAAAGCTCGGCTTCTAATTAAAGATATGGTTATTGGAGCAATTTCATAATTCTTTAAGAAAGGTAAACTTTTAAAAGAGATCAATAAAACCTTTATTTGCTTAACCAAAACTCGTAACCATGGTCTCTTAAAAAGTATAGACCTATCTTATATTTTAACTTCATTAATGAGACCATATATAAATTATCGGCTATGAGATTAAGGAAAGTTATGAGCCTCCTAATAAGTGATAACCAAGGAGCTTTCCTAAAAGAGAGACCAATTGGAGACAATATACTATTAGCTCAAAAATTATTCAAGGAATACACTATGAATAATTCCTTAAAGAATTATGTAATAAAGATGGAATTTCACAAGGCTTTTGATACAATTAGCTGGGAGTTCATCAAACAACTCTTTAAAGTATTCAGATTTCTTAGAAAATTCAGTAACTACGTGAATACTTGCTTAACATCTACATCCTTTTATGTTCTAATTAATGAGGAACCAACTAAATTTTTTAAAGAAAGTATAGAATTAAGACAAGGGGACCAAATGCCTTTTATTTGTTCACTTTTTATATGGATGCATTGACAAGACTAATTAAGCATAATATCTCTTTAGACTCAAGCATCCAATTCCACAACATATGCAAGAAACTATGTTTATTTAGCCTATCATTTACTGATGATTTACTCCTTTTTTCTAGAGCATATTATAGATTAGTAATAACCTTAATGAACTCCTTACACATTTATAAAGAACTTTCAGGGCTAGATATTAATCATAATAAGCATCACATGATTACCTCAACCAACACTTTCCACCTTGTTGAATGAATTTTAAGAATATTAAGTCTACAAGTTAAAGGTTGCTCCTTCACCTACCTTAGTCTTTAATTATCAAGTAAGAGACTCCTTTTAGATAATGTCTTCTCTGAGTTAAGAAAATATAGAAAAGAATAGGGAATTAGTATAACATGGATCTTTCCTATACATGTAGACTATAACTAATCAATTCAGTTCCAAATTCATTTCATATTTATTTGTCTAGTTATACTTTCCTTTCTAAAAGCTTAAGTACGTAAATAGAAAGGTTAATGAGAGACTTCTTATAAGGTGCTAGGCATAATGGAAAAACTAATGCTAAGGTTAGATGCAGTGAAGCTTGTAAACTAATTAAAGAGGGTGGGTTAGGACTCACACAAATTAGCTTATGCAATAAGGTGTTTATAGGGAAAAGGTTATATAATTTATTGGAGAACAAGATGCTTCAAGTGTATATATACATATTTTCTAAGAGATAAAATTTGATGGGAAGTCAAGGAAAGAGCATCATTTTCTTAGTTCTTGACGCAACTATTGACGCTTATATGAGTTTTAGTTAGAGAAATTAGACGTATAATTGGTAATGGTGAAATGGCTTTCCTATACGATGATAATTAGAGCAAAGTTAGTCCTCTAGTTTAGACTCAACTGATGCCTTATATTTAAAACAAGTTCACTATTAACAACAAGTTAAATGCTTGGATTAGATATAACTAATGGACTAACTTCTTGGTTGAAAACTATCTTTGGCTTGGTCATTCCTTAGGTCAATTGAAAAATAATCAATATGATGGCTTGTTGAGGAATAAAGGAGATGTAAAGGCATAGAATAAGGTCGTTTAAAAGACAACCCTAATCCCTAAAGTGTCTTTTCTATTGTGGTTAATTGATAAAGAGAAATTGGAAATAATGGACAAGTTAAGGTACTGTTGATTGCAAAACCAATTCACTAGTTTTACGCTCAAAACTACAAGTATATGGGACGTAACTTGTAATAAAGAATAAATATCAATCCCTCAGAGATTGTGTTTAGATGCTACTTTATTCAGGCTCCTTTGTTTGAGAACCAATTTTTAATAAAAATAAACTGAAAAATTAAACGAAACTAAATCTAACAACTAACAATGATCAAATGATAAAGCAAAAGTGCAGAAACTTAGAATTCAAGATTTATCAATTAGAAATCACTTTTTTCCTATCTTATCTCCCTCCTACCTTGTTAATTGAATTGTGCCTCACCTAAGATGTCATAATGTATTAACTACCCTCTCTCAAGGTGTAATTAATTGCCCCGAGCCAAATTAAATGGAAATGATTAATCAATCTCTCAATCTACAAAATCAATCCACCAATTCAACTAGTTATGAAATTATCCTATAGGTAATCAACTAATTAGCCAAGATCTCTCTCTAACTAATCAATTAATTTGATGAATGTAGGTCTATAGAGCACCAATTCTCATTGTACAACCCTACAGAATTTACCCTACTCAATTTCTCAATATATTGCAAGGTATAAGCTCAACATTCATCAAAAGCATCATTCATTCAAATTAACAAAGTAGGAGTTCAATAAGTAGTTTAAAAGTAATATCTACAAATTACTCAGTCACTTATAATGTCATTAACATACCTAACAATGGAATAATCCATAATAAAGATGCTAGAAGAGAAAAAAGAAATAAGAACTAGATGAAGCAAGCTCCTCCTCTTTTTTGTTGAAATATGGAAAATCTGGAGTTGGTGTGCTCTTTGCCCAATTTGGAATGAAAATCTTGATTCTCTACCTCTCTCTAGGCTCTAAATATGTTTTTTAGCTCAAGGAGGCAAGTTCAAATGACCCCCCTTAGGCCCTAGGGATTTTTGCCCTTTTGTAGTCATAAGAACCTAAGAATAAATGAAACTCGTGTGTCTCTTCAGGTTAAGGATCCCACGATCGTGGGAATTAGCATGAATCCCACAATCGTGGGTTCTTGTCTTACAATTCCTACACTTCTCTGCTATGGTTGTAGAGATTTCTTTTGGCATGACTTACATTGTTACTGCTTTGGCTTTGCATTACAATCTTGATGTGGATAGTGTGCGCACAGATAGACCTGATATGTTTGATATACCTTATTTAAGACGCTTAGAAATTTTGGAGCCCTATTTTATGAAGCTCCAAAATCCTCAAACGTGCACTGCTGTTAAGAACAAGAAGGGTAATAATGCAACCACTTCTCAACCATCCTCCTCTCGAGAACCTTCGGATCCCTAAGAAACAACTGTTGAAGACGAGCCAACCATAGCAACAAAGTAAGATTTCAATAAGTAGTTCAAAAGTAATCTCTACAAATTACTCAGCCACTCATAACGTCATTAACATCCCCAATAATTAAACAATCCATAATAAAGATGCTAGAAGAGAAAAAAGAAATAAGAACTAGATGAAGCAAGCTTCTCCTCTTCTTTGGCCAAATTTGGAAAATCTGGAGTTGGTGTGCTCTTTGCCCAGTTTAGAATGCAAATCTTGATTCTCTACCTCTCTTCTAAATATGTTTTTTAGCTCAAGGAGGCAAGTTCTCATGACCACCTTTCGACCCTAGGGATTTTTACCCTTATATAGTCACAAGAACCTAAGAATAAGTGAAACTCGCGTGTCTCATTAGGTTAGGGATCCCATGATCGTGGGCCATGATCGTGGGAATTAATATGAATCCCACGATCATGGGTTCTTGTCTTACAATATTCCTCCACTTCTCTTCTCCTCTCTTAGTCCCTAACTCAATCACAAAGGCAGCCACCCTCCCTTCTTACATCAAAATGATCAATGCTTACTCTAAATCAACATCAAATATAAAAGAACAACTAGGAAGATCAAACTAAACAAAACATACAAAATGAGTCCTAAAACACAACAATAATAACCTATTATGCAAGAAACACATGGCAAATACCTAGAAAAACACACATTAATGCACAACTATCAAGTACCTCAACCTGATTAATCTCTACCCTTTATATAAAGAAAACTCATAAAATATACATATATTATCCTTGAATGTATATTTTTTGTAAGTATATAAATAAACATACAAGATCTATGCCGATTTTGGAGAACATATCACAATTATACTAAGCTTATTAGGTGGATGCATTATGACAAAACCATTCCAAAAGGTGATATGGTATTTTATCATAAATCTTGGTTCATGTATGTACAAGATATGGAAGGAGAGGAACTCAAAATGCTTTGCTAGAAAGGAAAGCACCAGAGAGAAGATTTAAGAGGAATCCATGTAATGGATTAGAGAATAACTAATTTGTAATGTAGAAACCAGAATGTGTAATAATGACATAGTTAGCTTTTAAAGAATTATATAGCCCAAATCATAACATTCCTGACAGGCTCAACTCACTGATCTAAAATCTATTTAAGGCCCATAATTGGTGAGAAAGTGAAGTAAACTTCACAACACCAAGTATAAAAAGGCATATTCCAAAGAAGAGTTAAACACTTAACTAAGGAGCATGTTATTTTCACTATACTAAACTCCAAATGAGCATGCAAAAGCTTTGTAAGGAGCTTTAGAATCCTATATAGTGAAATCAATTTGAGCTCTAAAGAAGTCTCAACACAAGCTATTTAAGGATGTCAAAAACCAGCTCTTAACCTCAATAATAACCCCCAATTAGAGTCCAAATCAATTAAATAAACATATAATATCATTAGTGATAATATTTATTGATTAAGATATTTCATTTTTTGGGTGGTTAAATAGGTTCAAACCTTTTAAGGAACTTGGCAAGTTTGTTTAAAACTTGCTTTTGGGCTATACCTAACTCTTTTCTTTCAATCTATTCATTCTATTTCTAAAAAACAGTCTTTGATAATCTTAGATTGATTATTATTATCAGGATGATATACAATAGACGATTGATTGACTTATTTTGAGTTAGTCAAAATTGTAATAAATCGCAAGTGCACGACATAGTTGTAGCTAGTACTAGCAAGTCCGGGTCGATCCCACGAAGACGATGAATACTAGTAATTACCCTTTCCCTATTATCTAGCCCACATATTGATTTTAGATTTTTAATAAAAAGAAAATAAAACTAAAATTATTAAACAAATAGGAAACAATAACGAATGCATAGATAATAGAATTCACTTAAAAACTATCATTATTAGAAATCAATATCTAGTTTCAAATCTCCTTAAACCTTTAACCAATTGATGTTTTATTATGCAATTGTTTTATTGATGTATTGGACCATAGAGACTCCTATTGTCTAATACATCAATAGTACCATAGAGACTCCTATAGTATGCTAATAGCTGACCTTGAGTCTACTAACATCTAATCCTAAGGTCTCTAATCGAACTACTCTGGTTAAATCTTATAGGGATGTGTTACCAATTTATGAGTCCCTCTATTAGGTTTGACCATAATCTAGAAGATTTTTGTCATCCTATCTCTAGGGTTGCAATTAACTCCTTCTAATTATGGTAAATATATTCACACTAGGATTTCTGAATATCTACGTATGAAATCATATTATGATATAATATTCTCGAGTTATTAGAACATAAATAAAATATGTTATCAGATCACAATATATCAAACAACCAATTTCCTTAGTAAAAGAATCAAATCATATCAAAGTATTAACATAAGGTTCATCCAACCTAAATACTAACTGGACATTTAATTACACATAGTAGAACACAAAATCAAACATATATAAACAAAAATACGAATAAAAAATAACGGGTTCATAATTATAAATCTCTCCGATTGTCTTCTATCGAATATTATTGCGATGTAGAGGCTTAATCTTGTATTTCGATGGATCTGTGGATGATTTCTTCGAGTTTTCCACTTCTTTGGACCAAAATTGCACCTAGAGAATAAGTCCCACATCTAGAATCGCCTCCCCACATCTCCTTTTGACTCCTATCGACTACCCCATTTTTCACCTCCTAAAACATCTCTTTATAACAAATTTAGGTTTCTGGGGAGATGAATGGTTTGATGCACGACCGTGCATAACCAAAATTACAAGAATTATAAAGATGTATGGGTTCGGGGAAGTGCACGGCCATGTGCACTATCATGCATCCTTTTTGCACTTCAAATCTTCAATTTCTATCGTAATTTCGTTTGAATTCTTCGCCTTTAAGTCCATGAAGGCAATTATCACCTATGAAAGCACTTAGAGTGAATTAAGTACCAAATATACGATAAAAATATAAATATCAAACAAAATACATTAATTATGGGTAGTAAAATATAGTAAAATATCTATCTATCAAACATCCCCACACGTAAGCTTTTGTTTATCTTTAAGCAAACCATAATCAAATTTATAAATTTTACAACATTAATCCACTATTAGTCTCTATTTGTCTATTCATACTATACATCATCATATCCTATTGAATTAAATTAGCATACAATTAGAGTTAAGTTGTCCTAAAATTAACTTCTTTAGCAATATTAATAGTAATCATATCAACAATCGCATTGAAATAAAAAACATATATCTTTATACCCTCATCAAGATTTTATTCAATGCACTCAAGTGTCTAGGGTGAAAAGTAGCAAAACTCTCAATAAGTGCATAATAGAATTCTTACCAAATGCTTGCAATAAAATCACATCTCCACCAATTATGTACAAACTAGAAACACTAATCTAAAGGTCTTTGTAAGGTTATAATGGGCCTAGGTAAGGTATGATTGGGACAATAACAAGGGTTAATTTGAAGGAAAGTTACTAAAAAGAAAATTAATTGAAACTAATTCATAATACACATAAGTCCTTTCATTGCAAAACTAATGGTATTATATGCTTTTTCTTTTTTTCTTTTTTCTTTATATATATACACACATTTATATATACTCGATTTATTTTCTTTCTTTCTTTCCTTTTTCAATAATTTCAAGTTGTTTCATCATGTATCACAATTAAAGAAATATTCAAATAAACAAATAATGTAAATAACCTTCACGGTTCAAAACAATAAAAAAGTCTTCAAAGAAAAATTGAATAAAGATTAATAATTTGAGTTTAATCAATTAAAAAGGCTAAGGCTCAACTTGCTTATTCTTAAAGGTATATTTAAGGGCATGGAAATTTTTAAAGAAACTGGCTAAAACAAGTTGGTAGATCTAAATGCCTTTATCATGTTAATGCTTCTAATTTTCACAAATATGGTCTTAACATGCATAATAATAGAAAGTTCTACAAGTATCCTACTATACACAATATCACACATACAAAAGAATAAAAAGAACTTTAAAAATTTTGAAAATTACT